>JBAMHT010000024.1:1570615-1582741 GCA_037177075.1 Craterocephalus fluviatilis | reverse complement strand
AATCAAATTTATTTATATAGCACTATAAAACAACCAAAGTTGGGAACAGAGTGCTTTACAGAAAAGGGAAATAAAAAAAATCCCATTACTTTTCCAGTGAAGACTTATCTGCAGTTTTGACCAAACAGTTTGGAGTCTTCAGGCCAGCAGAAATCTAAGCTAAGCTACGAAGCTAAAGCTAATCCCAGCAGGAACAGTGAGTAAACCAGTGATAAATGGTAGGCACTCATTTATCTTACTGGTTCCCAGTCTGAAGACTCGCCGTCATTCTTCAGCTGGGAGTGACACATACAAACACACACACACAAACACGTTATTAAATCTATAAGTACTCAGAGAAACCCAGGACACAGGAATTATTGATGGTTGTTATTTACAGTTCAGTGAATATGAAGAGAAACTGTACAGTTAAAGCTGTAAAATGTTCTGTACATGCATAAAAAGTGTTCACAAAGCAAACAGGCATCGTGGGGGGCGGGGGGGTTGCTACATGCCTGACTGGTGATTTCCAGTCAGGTTTCACCTCTGAGGAACTGGTTGGTGAGATGGATCCGCTCAAGATTAACGATGGGTCCCATACTGGACGTCATCGGATTAACCCCTCTCGCCCAGAGGGCGGGGCTACAACCTTCCTCCCACTTCCACCCGAAACTCCTTCCCTTCACAAATATTAAAAAAACAGGAGGAGGTCATATGGTTTCCTAACATTTAGGTCCAATCCTGATCAGTTTTATACCACATGGACTCAACCATCAAACTCCTGAGGGTTATTAATGTTCCACATCTTAAAGATTTTCTGCTCGGCTTTTCTCCTGGAACCTGGTGCCAAACATTAGCTCTCTATGCAGCGCGGAAAGCTCAGAAATGTCAGAAAATACAGAAAACTCTGAAAATACAGAACAGAAAACTCAGGAAATACTAAAAAATACAGGAAAGTCAGAAAACACAGAAAAGTCAGAAAATACAGAAAAGAGAAAATTAAATCATGTGTGGAACCAGGAGAAAAATAAAAAAGTAAAAAGTTTTTCACAACTGAGGAAAAGAAAATCTGATCTGCTTGCGGTGCAGTGATGGAGATTCTGGCCACCAGAGGGCATGAAGGAGCTTTTTACCTGGACTCAGGATGTATGTGTTGGACCATAATTTAAACAGTCCCGATCAATACCTCAGAGACTCCTCCCTCCCCCCCATCAACTCATAAGCACCCCTTAAATTCACTTTTCTCCTCATAAATCTGGGAAACATCTGAGTCTGTCAAACGAGTTTTTTTGCCCCGTGCAGCACATTGAACCATTAACAGGCTCGTACAGGAGTTCAGAGTTCAGGTCAGATAGAGGACAGGTGGACGTGGGGACGGATGGATGTGGGGACAGGTGGACGTGAGGACAGGTGGACGTGGGGACGGATGGACGTGGGGACAGGTGGACTTGGGGACGGATGGACGTGAGGACAGGTGGACATGGGGACGGATGGACGTGGGGACAGGTGGTCGTGGGGACGGATGGACGTGGGGACAGGTGGACGTGGGGACGGATGGACATGGGGACAGAGGTCAACTGAACATTAAGCTGCAGATAAAACAGATAAACAGCATCTCAGCCTGAGGTACAGGGTGGAAATAAAAAAGGTTTCATTAGGCTACACTGTGAAGGTTCTGGTTCTGGTTCTGGCTCTTTAAGGCACACCTAGACACAGGAAATGCGGCATCATGTGTGCTGAGCTGCAGCTTTACATCCATCATCTTCCTCTACAGCTCAATGAGAACAGACAGTCCAGGATGTCCAGATGTGATGACGCGCGACGGGAGGAGGCGGAGACATGATGACATGACACGCGATGGTGACACGCAATGGTGACACACATTCAGGTTCACCCAGATCCAGGTTTCACCAGAAAACGGGGCGGGTTTGAAGTCTGAAAGCATCCGAACACAAGCAGCCGATCCGATGGTAGTGGAGCAGCGGGAGCGCGAGGCGGAGCTGACACATGACGTGGCGGATGAGGACATCTCAGTGGAAACAGGACATGGAAGAAATAAAAAGCACTGATTGTGATGTCCGACATCCTGCTCTTCACTGCAGGACCATCAGAGTTCTGTGAATACACACTCATATTACTGTGGATAAAGTGTGTGTGGGGGGTAATGTGTGTGTGTCATCATGCATGTGGGGGTCTCACCCTGAAGAATCTAAAAGCTAAAAACTTGCAGTAAAAAGCCTGTGAGCGTCCAGGTGTGGACCAATCAGCAGTGTCAGAATAAAAGGAAGGCGGGGCTTGTGCTCCTTTTGTCAAATCCCTGAGAGAAGTCACTGAACATTCAGACCCGGGGGCCAAGGTGTAGGCACAGGAAACAGGAAGTGGGGGACAGGAAGTGGGGACCAGGAAACAGGAAGTGGGGGACAGGAACCAACATGTCCTCCTCTTTCTCTGAGGGAGGTGCCTCATTCCCTGGGCCGATATGAGCTGTAGTATCTGGGGTAGAGGGGGGTGTAGTGACTGGAGTGGCTGTAGGAGGAGGGGGGGGTGGAGGGGAGGTAGGAGCTGGACGGGGTGAAGGTGGGGGCGGACGAGTACGGGGAGGAGGCCGTGTAGAGGACGGAGGAGCGTGCCATGCTGGACAGGGGTCGGGTTCGGGGGGAGGGGCTCCACGTGGGGCGTCTGAGCCCCAGGCTGGGGGTCCGATAGGGGGAGGAGGGGGCAGAGCCGGGCTGGGTGGACCAGGTGGTGCTGGGGGGAGAGGAGGGGTGGGAGTCGGAGGTGTACAGCCTGGGGAGGGCAGAGCTTCGGGGGAGGGCGGGCGAGATGTTGACACTGAAACTGTGGGAGTCCACGACGAACGTCCGGACCCCCAGGGTCCACTGGGAGTGAGCCAGCCTCAGGGGGGAAGAGGGGCTCTGGGTGGCGGGGGAGGAGGGGGCTTCTAGAGAGGGAGGGTGTTCAGATGGTGGGCCAGCTGAAGGCGAGCACGGGCTGCGGGGGACTTTGAGTGCGGTGGGGGAGGTGAGGGCTGAGGCCAGGACGGCGGCGGCGGCGCTGACCACCGAGGGGCTGACGGGGTCGTCAAAAAGACCCGATGGGGGGCTGGAGAGGCCGGCGGGGGGGTCACCGGCGGGGGCCGAAGCCGACCCAGCAACTTGGGTTAGGGTGGAGGGCGAAGCTGAAGTTACTTTGGGGGTGGCGGTCTTCCCGCGGGCCAGCCGCCCCCCCCGGGTGCGGTGGGTCTGCTCCTGGTCGAAGGCCAGGTCCTCCAGGCGCTGCGTGAGCGCCAGCTTCTGCTGGATGGCCATCCGCAGGAGCGAGTTCAGCGTCTTCTTCTCGTCCTCCGCCGCCACTAGCTGCCTCTGCATCTCGTCCAGCTGGCTCACGTATTCGTCACACCTGGGGGGGGCACAGGGTTCAGCGGGCAGGTGGGACACACACGGCGAGCGGGAATGTGGGGGGGGTCACTGACCTGGTGGCGAACATGGCACGCAGAGAGGAGAAGGTGGCGGCGTCCTCCTTCAGTGCCTTCAGCTCATTCCTCAGCTTCATCATTGTGTCCGTCACCATCGACTTCTCTGCCTCGTACTTACTCTTCAGGTTGGACAGAGCCACCTCTGCAGTCTGAAACATCATCGTCAACATCATCATCATTTTTTTACCACCATCATCATCCTCATCATGTCATGATCTGTGGTCTGGGTCTTGAGTGTCAGTGGGGCTGAGCAGGTCCCAGTGGAGCCAGGCAGAGTCTAGCTTAATGATTTCCAGCTGCTCCTAATCAAGCCTCATCAGAGCCGCCTTCATAAGACCTGCAGGAGCAGTCAGACTCCGCCAGATCGTCAGTGGTAATCATTCTCTATCGACCTGCATATCCTGGCTTCGTTCATCACTGATCCCAGTTCCTGTGTGCTCGCCCTACCACTCACTCTGGACCAGCCACCTCCCCTTAACTGGACCATCAACCGGATCCCAGTTCCTGCATGCTTGTTTTTGACCAAACCCCCAGCCAGCCAGCTCCCCCTGCCTGGATCTCCTCCTGGACCTCCAGATCTCCTGGTTCACAGTCACTAATTCAATTAACGTTGTGATTATTCCTAACCAGTGTTGGGGAGTAACGGAATACATGTACCGCCGTTAAGTATTTAGAATACTATTCATGAGAAACTGTATTCCGGTACAGTTACTATATTAAATATGGGTATTTAGAATACAATTACTTACCATTAGAATACTTTTGTGTTTTTCGCCATTTCCCCCAATAAAAAAAGTTGCGCTTAGTGTTGCGTAGCAGCGTAGACCATCCCATAATTTTCAGGAAATAAGTGGGCGCCCAAACACTCCCGAGTCAAGTAGCTTCATTCAAATGCATGGCCAGGCTAGGGTTCAGGTAGGCAATGGATTCAGAGTCAGACAAGGAGCAAGACGGGCAGGTATCACATGCACAGCCGAATCCCTCTGAAGAAAAGTATGGGAAAAATGCATTCACGTCATGGAAATTCAGGCAGTTTTTTACTTTAAAAGAGGAGCGGGGCAAGCGAAACATAACGGTGCAGTGTAATCTTTGTCTGCCTAAGAACAACCGACTCGCTGCGTCCAAAGACTCAACTTCAAATCTGAAGAAACACCTTAAAGTAAGTCTTGTTTATTTACGATATTAGTTGTTACTAGTTTGCTTTTTAGTGTATTTTTGACGGTGCTAAAGAGGCCTTCACTGCCATTTCGGGGGGCTAAGCTAAGCTAAAAAAAAAAGCTAAGCTAAAACATCGTATTTATCTTGCACAGTTGTCACTCACTCATTGATGGTGATTCTTACAGGCTGACAGGCCTAACTGACTACAGACATTTCGCCACAGAGGACCTTTTCAGTCAAGATTGTAATCTGCCTTTTAAGGAGGAATTAATTTGTTAGTAGTTAAGGCAACAAAAGATGTGTTTTATGCTAGCTTGGTACAGTATGGCAGTACCAACATACAAAGGAACTTGTCAACCTATTTTAGATCTATCAATACAATGTCTATTAAGGGTAGACAAATCAATTTAAAAACTACCACTGAAAAGCGTGGTAGTTGTGTATCTTTTTAAAAACTTAAATAGAAATCAAGTACAACATTTAATGTGAATTTAAATATTAATACATTTGAGTATATTATGTCATAATTATGTGAAAAATATAGAAAATAAAATTGCAATTAAACAATATTTACTTTTTGTTTTATCTTCAAAATTGATTATTATCAGAAATAGTAACATGTATTGAGGCAACATCTATATCCATGTAATTTATATAAGTGCACTTGCATGCATCACTTGTCTCCACGCTTCCTGTAACACTGACCAACTGGATCTCTGTGTTTTTGTTGTTTTAGAGAAAACATCCCTGTTCCCTACTACAAATTCCAGAAACAACATCAGATGACTCCATCTCAAGCACACCACCCCCTCTCAAGCAAACAACTTTTGGCACCTCCACACTTTCTCAAAGAAAAATGAATGGATTGGTTTTTGAGTACATCATAGCAGATGTGCAACCGTTTTCACTGGTTGAGAATGCATCCTTTTGCAAAATGATCAATGGAATCAGTGGAGGAAAAAGACCCATGTCCAGAAAAACATTTATGCAACGCATTGAAAAAGAGGCTCAAAAAATGAAGATGGCACTGACAGAAACACTCCATGATGTACAAACTGTTTGCACAACTGCAGACATATGGACGGCACACCACAGAAGTTATTTTGGTGTTACGTGTCATTGGATCGAACCTGAGACTTTGGAGCGCAAGTCTGCTGCACTGGCCTGTGAAAGGCTAACTGGGCGCCACACATACAATGTAATTGCTGCCAAACTAGCCGATATTCATTCACAGTTCGGAATCCAGGGCAAAGTCAGTGCAACTGTAACTGATAATGGGAGCAATTTCGTGAAAGCTTTCAGTGAATACGGAGGGTATGGATCAGAGCTTGAGGATGAAACTGATGTAGATGAAGTCAAGTTTGCTGATGTTTCCGCTGTTTTTCAGGGAGATCGAGATGAGGAAGAACAATTTTTTTTTGCCACCTCACCATCGTTGTGCTGCACATACTCTAAATCTTATTGCAGCATCAGACTTGGATAAAGCAGCAGCACAGGGTGTACACAGAAAACTTTACCGAAGTGCCATGTCCAAATGTGCAGCCATATGGAACAAAGCCCATCGCTCATCTGGTGCTTCTGATGCCATTGAAGAGATTGCTCAGATGAGATGCCTGGTGCCATCAGTGACAAGGTGGAGTTCAGAGTACCATGCCATTGATAAACTGATGAGACTCACTGATGATCAGCTGAGCGATATCTGTGATCGGCTTAGTGTTTCTAAACTCCACCCGCAAGAGATTGCATTTCTAAAAGAGTACACCACCATTCTGCAACCACTTGCCTACTCTATAAATCTTCTCCAAGGAGAAAAGAACTGCTTTTTTGGTTACATTGTTCCAACCATCATAAGCCTGAAAGCCAAACTGTCTGAAAAAATTGCACAGGCTCAGTTTACTTCTCACATTCTTGTAGCTGTGATCAAAGCTATTGACACTCGATTCAGGGAGATGCTGGCCTGTCATGAAGCAAAAATGGCAGCATCCACCATTCCAAAATTCCGTCTCTGGTGGCTTGCGGATGGTGCGAGAGACGAAATGAAACGAAAGATGATCCAAGAAGCTGCTTTCATCAACTCAGGAGGACCTTCTGCAAGTCACAGGACAACTGCAATGTCTGCAAATGCTTCCAGTGAAAAAGATCTTCTAGAAGATGATGACAGCTTCTTCACTTTTGAGACAGCAGTAACAACTACTTCAACTGTAGAGGAAGAGGTGCACAGGTATACTGTATATTTTAGCTTGTTTCATTATACCATTAACATTGTCAGTACAACAGTGTTATATCTATTTTGCATTGGCTGCTTGCATCAAACTACAAGCACACAACACAATGTCATAATATTGGATGAAAATGGTAATAATACTAATTCTTTTTGTGTTGACAGGTACCTTCAAGATCCAGACAAGTCCTTGGTTTCACTGATGATGTTCCCCACTATCAAAGCCCTCTTCATAAAGTTCAACACCACATTGCCATCAAGTGCTCCTGTAGAGCGACTCTTCAGCCAGGGAGGACTCGTTTTCACTCCTCATCGTAACAGAATGACAGATAAGAACTTTGAAATGTCTCTGTTGTTACGCTACAATCGCCCTTACTGGACTGTTGATTAGAAGAGCAGAGATAGGGAAGAGACCGCTAGTGACCAATATGTTTCCCTTGAAGCAAAACTTGTTCATTTTTGATTAACTTTTGATAAAACACCTGTGCTTTCTGGCTACAAATGTTTGCAATATTGTCCTAAGTTGATTTTCGTTTTCTTAATGAGCAGGATGCAGGAACACAGGATGCATCCTTTGTTACATTATCCTGATTAGGTTTACTTGCACTAATTTTGAGATTTTTCAAGAATGCAGATGTTTTATATGAAAAGAAAAAACCAGTTGGTGCTATGTTCAAGCACTTTGAAACTTTATTAAAGAAACAGAAGTATATTTTGACATGGTAATACATATAAAAATTTCCTTAGTTGAGAGGTTTTTCATGAGCAGGAATATGTGGGATACAACCTTTTGTTATATTGTTCACATAAACTTTTACTTGCAGTGTCTTGTAATTTTGAGGTTTGTGCAAGAATGCAGATGTTTTATATGAAAAGAAAAAACCAGTTGGTGCTATGTTCATGCACTTGACACTTTATTAAAGAAACAGAAGTATATGTTGACATGGTAATACATATAAAAATGTCCTTAGTTGAGAAGTTTTTCATGAGCAGGAATATGTGGGATACAACCTTTTGTTATATTGTCCACATTAACTTTTACTTGCACTGTCTTGTAATTTGGAGGTTTATGCAAGAATGCAGATGTTTTTTATTGAAAAAATTGTTGGTGCTATATGCAGGAATTGTCACTTTATTACAGAAATGTAACCTGTTGACATGACACTGTAATAAATATAAAAATAATTTGAACAAATTGTTTTTTTTAATAACAAATTTGCATAATCTGGCATTTTCTAGACATAAATTATGTTTTAAGTGGAAGTATTTAAAGTATTTAGAATACAGTACTAAAATAAATAATGTAACGGAATATGTTACGAAATACATTTGAAAGTGAGTATTTAGTATTCTGTAACTAAATACATTTAGGAACTATTCTCCCCAACACTGTTCCTAACCCCATTTCCACCAAATCTGCCTCTGGGTCCCTCTGCCTAATGGCTACACATAGCCATAACAGCACAATTTAGCACACATTACAATAACCATTTAAACATTATTTTCAACACTGGTTTACCCCTGAACTCCGGAGTATCATTTCAGCCCCACATCGATAACATCATCTGGACAGCATATTGCCATTTACGTAATATGAATCCCCTCTGCCCCTCACTCACCCCCTCTGGTCCACGAGACAGAACACCTGCAGAACCACCTTCCGCCAACCCACCTGTCTCACCAGTGGATTGTGAAGGATCAAGGGAACCTGTTTTCCGGGATGCCTCTCACTATGCACCGTTACTCTGGTGACCCCCAGAAATGTTGTGGGTTTCCTTTTCAGTGCTCTTTGACCATAACTCGTTTTCCATAATCCTTTTCTACCGATGCCTCTAAGATCTCTTACATTAGGGGCTTTTGAGAGATTGGGCAATGGCCTTCTTTTGTTTCAATTCTTTGGACTCTTTCCCTTTGGCATCTTTATTAGAGTTCAAAAGAGCCTTTGATCACCTGCTTTGTGAGGAGAATGCAGTCCAGAGATTCCTAGCTAAGATAACAAGGCAACCGGACAAGATAACAAGCCAATAACTGAGTTCATAATTGGCATAATTGGATTTTCTTCAACTGAAGGAGAGGTTTACCACTCCCTATCCTCATCCCTCCTGACCAGATCGTATGTTCATTCTGGAAGTGGACACCTCAGACTCCAGTGTGGGTGCTGTGCTGTCACAGACGCCAGAATCGGATTGTAATCTACACGCATGTGCATTCTTTTTGCAGAGATTATTAGTAGCAGTGCAAAACTATGATATTGGCAATTGGGAACTGTTGGCCCTAAAATGTACTGACCACAAGAATCTTACCTACCTCCAGAATGCTAAAAGGGTCTTCCATCTCCCTGGACTTTGTCACTGGTTTACCCCCCTCAAAATGTAAAATTGTCCTCTTCTCAATCATGGATTGGTTTTCTGAAGCGGCCCATTTAATTCCCCTAGACAAACTACCATCTTCTGTTGACACGTCCAATCTCTTGTTCCAACATGTGTTTTGTCTTCATGGTATTCCGTCTGAGGTGGTGAGACAGCAGTTTGTCTCCCAGATATGAAGGTCTTTTTGCACTGCCCTGGGTGCCAAAGTGTCCTTATCATTTGGTTACCACCCTAAATCTAATGGTCTCTAATGCTCCCTTCCACATGGAGTCAGATGTGTGCATGGATCAAGAACACCCATAATTCTCTTGTATCTTCTGCCACGGGGCTTTCCCCATTTGAAGCTTCCCTAGGTTATCAACCCCCTTTATTTCCCAAGGAGGAACAGGTCCTTGAGGTCCCTTCTGTCCAACACCACCTCCAGCGAATCTGGTGCATTTGAGGCAGGACACGTGAAGCCCTACAGGGACCACTGAGCACAACTGCCGTTTTGCTGATCACCAGCCCCAGAGTACACCCCTGGCCAGCAGGTTTGGTTGGTAGCCAAGGATATTCCCCTGAAAGCCACGTATAGGAAACAGGCTCCCAAATTCCTTGGTCCTTTTGTGATTGAGGCTGTTAATAGCCCCTCACCTGTGTGCCTCAAGCTCCCTGCTTTCCAATACATACATCCTGCTTTCCATGTTTCACGTATTTAAACCTGTTTCTTCCAGCCTTTTGCACTGCCAAGCCAATCCCCCTCCTCCTGCCCTGTTGATGGATTGCCTTTCAGTTTTCTCTGTTTGTTGCATTGAGAGGAGCCTGCCACCTCCCCTCAAATGATAAGTTTGGTTTTTTTTTCAAACGTGGACCTATTTTATAGCATAAAATACTATTATTTACCCACCCAGACAGTTTTTGTGTAACTCGAACTCCTTAAGGAGATATTTAAATCCAGTTAATGACTGTAAATAACAACAGATCACCACAAAAATGCAACTCTGAGCCTCTTGGAGCTCACAGAGGGATCAGACCAGCAATTCATAACAACACATTGGTGCTATTTTGTCCTATTTAGAGGCTGCACGAACTGGCCCTGTTCACTCCCATTATATTGGATGTACACTGATCACGAGTGGATCTAAATATCTCACGAAGGAGTTCAGGTTACACCAAAACTGTCTGGGTGAGTAAATTATCATATTTCATGCTAGAAAATAGGTCCAGGTTGAAAAAAAACTAACTTATCCTTTAACTGGACTATCAACTGGATCCCAGTTCCTGCCTGCTTGTTTTGAACCAAGCCCCCAGCCAGCCAGCTCCACCTGCCTGGATTTCCTTCTGGACCTCCAGATCTCCCGGTTCCACTGCACCTTCCTTCAGACCATCCTCTGGAAACCCTGGAGATGAAAACTCAAACCAGCAACCAGAAATCTACTTTCTCCTTCATCCTGATGCTCAGGCTGGACGTCAGCATGTCTACATGACTTCATGCTGCCCTGTGATTGGCCAGTTTGTGCTACCAGAACTTTGGTCCTGGTTGACGATCTTCATAGCAACAGATTTAGCATATTAGCCACAGCATGAAGACTCACCTGCTTGTTGGCCTTCAGCACCAGCCTGAGCGTGGCTATCTGCTCCCTCTTGGTGCTGAGCAGGGACTTGAGCTTCAGGATCTCCTCCATGCAGCTGTCCTTGTCCTTGTCCAGCAGGGGGGCCAGCTCCCTGGCGGCAGCTCTCTGCCTGGACAGCTGTAAGGACCTGTCCACCGCCCGCTGGAGGTACTTCACCTACAAGACCACAGATGGAGGGGAGAGGAGGTGACCACACAACGGACAGGAGGATCAGGCATGGCCTAGCTGGTTCTAGCGGTGCTTCAGTGGAAAAGAGGGAGGGAGGAGACGATGGGCATAAACAGGGACTGAGTCTGGTGGAGGTGACAGGAAGAAGAGAGGAGGAGACACTGAAGAGTTAGGAAGTGAAACGAGGTCCTGCGACTCGGACAGAGCAGGACTTGGATCCTCTACCTGCTCTCTGATGATGGCGTTCAGGTTGTAGATGTTCAGCGGCTCCCTGCGTAGCTCCCCCGGAGGCTCCAGGGCTGGCGACGATGAAGATGATGAGGATGAAGAGGCGCTGATGCTGGGTGACCGGGTGGGAGGCGTCTGGGACGGCAGAGTCTGTCCTTCCTTGTCCTCCCCCCTGCCCTCTGCAGACAGAGGCTCTTTGGATGGAGACGCAGAGGGGCTCCGGGAGTCCCCTGGGCTGGTTGGGCTGGACGGGCAGGACGTGACGGTGGCCAGCCGCCGGGCCAGGCGGGGGGTCAGGAGGACTTTGCTGTTGTCTGAGGACATGGCTTTGAGGCTGGCGCTGAGGCCCCGGAGCCCTCTGCCTTGTCTGGAAAACAGAGACAATAACTCATTTTCATCAAGGAGGAGGACAGAGACATTCAGGACGTCTCTGAGACAGACAGAGGTTGATGTCCTCAATTATAATCCCATGATGCACTGGGCTGGTTCTGGTGGAGGTTTTCCTTAACTGGATTATATTGTTAGACTGGATGTGTGACGAACCCACTGCAGCCCAGAATGAGCTGGAAAAGCCAGAGGAGTGGGCGATATCTTAAAATCTGGTCAGATCTACGTACAACGTAGATGGAAATATATATATATATATATATATATATATCTTCCTACACTCTTTCACTCCTCTTTTTACACTCTGGGTCTCTCACCCCGATCTTTACTCTCTCTCTACACAGTCTTTCTCTCCTCTCCACCAACCCCCTCTTTCAGTCCAGTCTTTCTCCACTCTCTTTCAACACACTATTTCCATGCTCTCTTTCTATCCCCACTTTGGGCTCTCACATTCTCCGTCCACGGTCACCCTTTCTGTCGTTTCCACCCCCAACCGGTCGAGGCAGATGGCCGCCCTCCCTGGTTCTG
>JBAMHT010000024.1:1338351-1350988 GCA_037177075.1 Craterocephalus fluviatilis | reverse complement strand
TTCTTTTATTGTTTTAATGCTTTCATCTATCTCATAACCTGCTTTACACTAAGAGCTGAGTTAGATGATTCCTGAGTTATAAATGCAGCATAAAAAAATCACCAGTCTGACCTATTGATTGATTTTTCTATGAAAGCATTAAAACAGAATAAAAGAGGATAAAACATTAGTAAATTAATAAAACATAGCAGCCAAATTAAATTATGAATGCATAAAATAGAAAATATATTGGTTGAAATACTTTAAAAAGCTTAAATTAAGATGGAAATAGAATTTATTCTAATTAAAAAGTGGATTATAAGAAGGTTGTTCTAGAAAAGATCCAGAGGAAGAGGAAGTTCCCTCCCTTTAATGTAAAACCAGTTCAGATAAAAACTCAGCACCCGGACCAGTAAGAACCAGAGAAGTCGACAATCAGGGTTATTTTCACTCTGCTTGTAGGGGAGTTTTTATTTCTGGGTGTGCACCGTCACTTCCTGAGTCACGTGCACAAGCATATAGATGAGTGCACGGCTTTGCAGTAAAGACAGCTGGTGTTATAAACCTAATGCGTGGGGTTATCATGAATATGACATGTGTCTGAAATCATTGCTGAAAGAATGACAGAAAGTTCCATTAATGACCACAAAAAGCAAAGTTTTCACAGACCAGCGGTCGCTGTGGTGACCGATGATGGGATGTCTGGGTGCAGTGCCTTTACCCCTTGATTCGGCTTCTGGGACGCTTCACAACCACAACACAGAAAGTCTGACATGTTCCTACTAGAGAAGATGCATTAATTGATTAAGATTTTAATCGATTACCTTATCTTTTTATCCATTAATTTAATGCAATGAATCCCATTTAACTGCTAGTTTTTTTCACCAGGTTTTTCCTACTTTTGCTTCATTTAAATATCGGAAATAAATATTTAATTTTAATATAGAAACATTAATGATTTATCAATAATCGATCATTAATTCTCCCGATAATCATTAAAGACAATTTAATACCCATTACTCATTCCTACAACATTTCCTACGCCAGTAAGAGGACAGAGTGCGTGTTCCTGCTCCATGATGCTAAACAATCTCAGATAGAGAAATTTTATGTTTTATATAAACAAATGATCTAGTCGATGATCTTTTTATTTACAAAACACAATAAAATAAAGTTGCAACAGAAGGTAAGATAACTGTAGGGTGGACGTTTATAGAAAAAATAATAATACACGATTATTCATTTATTTAAAAAAAAGTGTTTATTGAACCACTAAAACTCAACCTCAAATATAACTTTTTAAAAAACAGCAGGAAATAAATAAGAAACAAGAAAAGGAGTGAAATAATGGTATATAAAGATACATACATGTGGCATTTATCATTTCTCTTCAATGACAGTGTTTTTATTATTCTGAAAAGGCAATATTGTAATCACGTTTAAAATTCGATTAATTGTCCAGCCCTAGATTAGTTATCTATGTATGAGCTCTTCCTGCTCTGGGTCTTAACGTAGAGGAGTGTGAGGCTGCAGTGACTCAGCTTCCTGATCCGAACTGTGCGTCTGTCCCTGCAGAAGTGCGTCCTGTACTGGCCGGAGAAGCGTGGGATCTACGGGAAGGTGGAGGTGCTGGTGAACAGCATCAGGGAGTGTGAACACTACACCGCGCGCAGCCTCACGCTCAAGGTACACGCTCCCTCCGATCCTGCTGCTGCTGCTGCTGTGGTCGGCACTAACGCTCCTGTGTGTGCAGTGTGGGAATCAGACCCGCGCCCTGCAGCATTACTGGTACACGTCGTGGCCCGACCACAAAACCCCCGACTCGGCGCTGCCGCTGCTGCAGCTGATGGCCGACGTGGAGACGGACCGACGCGCCGCCGCCGTCGGACCGGTTATCGTCCACTGCAGGTAGGACGGGCGGACCGGGCGTCCCGCTGGCGCCGCGGCAACCACTCCGTTTCACACCTGCCTTTGCTTGCAGCGCCGGGATCGGCCGGACGGGATGCTTCATCGCCACGACGATCGGCTGCCGGCAGCTGCAGGTGGAGGGGGTGGTGGACGTCCTGAGCATCACCTGCCAGCTCCGAGCCGACAGGTAAACGCCCGCAGGTCAAAGGTTAACGAGGGGCACGGATGCAGGAACCTCTCTGAGGACATGTGATCAGTCAGCTGGTCTCTGAGGTCATGTGATCGATCAGTCAGCTGGTCTCTGAGGTCATGTGATCGATCAGTCAGCTGATCTCTGAGGTCATGTGATCAGTCAGCTGATCTCTGAGGTCATGTGATCAGTCAGCTGATCTCTGAGGTCATGTGATCAGTCAGCTGGTCTCTGAGGTCATGTGATCAGTCAGCTGGTCTCTGAGGTCATGTGATCAGGCTCTTGGTTTCTTCTGGTTCTCTTTGTGATTCTGATTGTTTTTAAAGCTCATTCTGTGTTTTTTTGGTTTCCTTTCAGTCATGTTTTGGGATCATTTCAAACCTCTTTTGCATCATTTTCACACCTTTGTGTCGCCTTTGTAATCGTTTTCTATCGTGAGAGAGTTTATTCCTTCCTGATGATCTCTTGCAGGAAGCAGCTCCAGTCCTTTATGTCCAGAGTCCTGCAGGATTTAGATGTTTCCTGCTGAAACACCTGATCCAAATCCCTGTGTCGTGGTTGGAGAAACGTTTAATTAAAATCAGGTGTTTTTGAGCAGGAAACGTCTAAAACAGAGTTATTAGTGATCCCTGATCTTTAGTTTGTGTTACTACGGTCACATTGTGCGTGTGAGTAGGGATGTCACCATTATAGATTTTCTAGGTGCGATTATTGTTTGATAAATAATCACGATTTTACGATTATCACGATTATTTTGTTTTAATTTTACAACGCTGGAAATTGTCCTTTTCTGTTAAGTTTTATTTGTGTTGATGTCAAGAAAACAGAAGATGGCAATGAAATAAACAAAAGTACCATTCAGATTACCATTGGAAATTTGTAAAAATCCCCTCTGCTCTGGTAACAAAAATAAAAAAACTACTGTATTATATGAATGAACATGAAAAGATAAAAATAAATGTGAACTTTAGGATTTCAGTGATGAGAATCAAACTATATTAACATTATTAAATGATGATATTTAGGAAGCTTTACGATTATTTATTGTAGCTTCTACTACCGTGATTCATCGCAAGAATAAATAATCGTGACATCCCTCCGTGTGGGTTGTCTTTCTTCTTGTTTGTTCAGGTTGTCACTTTTCCCTTGTTTGCTTTAAAAGAAATTAGATTAAATAAGTAAAATAATTCAGGTAAAGTTTCAACGCTGCCTCCCTCACCTCCGTCACATTAACAGGCTCCATCTCTGCTTTGTCCAGAGGTGGGATGATCCAAACAGGTGAGCAGTACGAGTTTGTGCACCACGCCTTGAGCCTGTACGAGGCCCGCCTCTCAGCCGAAACCGGCCAATGAGCTTTCACCGCCGCGGGAGGCTTCAGCTCCAACACGGACATGTGCTAACAGGAAGTCCTCGGCAGGTATGATCTGACCTTTGGGAGGTCAAGGACCGAGTTTGTGAGTTTGATGGACAACGGTTTTGGATTGTTGTGGGCGGAGCCAGCAGGAGGAAGGAGGAAAGGTAAATTTCTCCAGGTGGAATGTATCCCTCCTCCTTCTTCTTCTTCTTCTTCTTCTTCTCTTCCTCTCGGGTTGTGGGCGGGACACGGAGCTGGATGGACTTGTGTTTCCCAGCTGACTGTGGGATCTGCTTCTAACCGACTGGACTCTTCTGGTCTGACTGGGATCAGTAGTGAACTGCTGAATAACTTTTGTTATTGTTTGTGTGTCTTAAATGATTCCATAATGTGACAGCTGCTGGAAGACAACTGTTATCTGGTTGGTTAAAGAGTTTAGCCGACACCTGCAGCCTGCATGCGTCATGTTAGCCGGTAGTTGGACTAACGCTCGGTAAAGTCAGGGAATCGTTCCGTTAACGCCACTAAACCAGTTTACTGTTTGTTCAATAAGCCCGTACAAACAGCAAACTGGGACTAACGCACCAGTTTCACCAACCCGCTGCAACTCCTGGTAAATTATATGGAATCCCCGGAACGAGCAACGAAAAAAGTTTAAAAATTAAATTAACTTTTAGTTCCTGTTTTTATTTTTCCAGATCAGGTGGATGAGAAAAAAGAAAAATATCATCAAGCTTTTTGTGACGGAACCTCACTGATGCACGTCATCTTCATCATTTAGTCTTCATCAGTCTTCATCATTAGTCTTCATCTGTCTTCATAATTTAGTCTTCATCGGTCTTCATCATTTAGTCTTCATCAGTCTTCATCATCAGTCTTGATCATTTAGTCTTCATCATTAGTTTTCATCATTTAGTCTTCATCATTAGTCTTCATCATTTAGTCTTCATCATAAGTCTTCATCATTTAGTCTTCATCATTTAGTCTTGATCATTTAGCCTTCATCATTAGTCTTCATCATTTAGTCTTCATCATCAATCTTCATCATTTAGTTTTCATAAGTCTTCATCATTTATCTTCCAGCCTTCCGATTGGGGGAATGAGAAGTGTGTACTCTGTGTCACATGACCTCCATCTCCTCTGCCATCAGCTGTTTCTGTTTACGTTCCAGAAGCCGAGGGCGGCCGTGCTCCGTTCTTCTTTATTTTTTATCATCTGGAGATAACAACTTTATTTCCTCGTTACGCTGAAATAAGGACACGTTTTTTCACTCTAACGGGATAATCGATCTGAGGATAATGAGTTTGTTTGCCCAATCTTTTTTCTCTCTACCTGATCTTGAAAAATATCAATGAATTGGTTTCATCAGATTATCTATAAATCATGTACAGAATGGGGTTCCATATTTTGCCCGTTTTTTGTAGTTTTTAGCTCCCAGCCATAAAACCTGCTAAAAGCTAACAAACAAAGCTAGTTATCGGTGAGTTTCTGTTATTGTACAGAAAAGCAATTA
Source organism: Craterocephalus fluviatilis (assembly GCA_037177075.1). Taxonomy (NCBI): domain Eukaryota; kingdom Metazoa; phylum Chordata; class Actinopteri; order Atheriniformes; family Atherinidae; genus Craterocephalus; species Craterocephalus fluviatilis. The sequence continues at coordinate 1,346,044 of JBAMHT010000024.1, read as the reverse complement.
GAGGCTATTTTAGCTGTAGTAGTTCAGTGTTAAACTATATGCTTTAATGTTAATAATTACTTGCCATAATAAGCACGCTCTGCTGTTGCAATATTTAAACTTTAAATCTTGTACTCTGCTGCTAAGCTTGTAAAATAATTACTTTTCTACTATTAATACGTGCAACCCATATAAGAAGTCTAAGAATTAGGGAAGTTGAAGTTTAAGATCACTAATAAAATCTTAATAAAGATGGTCAGAACACCCTACAGTAATGTTAAAGAGGCCATATTCTGTTATTTCCTCTCTTTACTGAGGTTTTTATTCATGTTAAATGCAGAGCTGCTCCTGCTCGACTCTGCTGTTCAGTCATTTTGGTCTTTATTTTTTTGCAAAAAAAATAATAATAAAAGCTTTATTTGGCCGTTTCTTGGTAGAATTACATGTTAAAACCAAAAAACACAACATTTAGTGATGACAGAAGTAATAAAAATACATTTCTGATGGCTTGTGAATAATTTTTAATGATGAGATGGAAGCATTTGAGACATAAATGGTCCAGATGAGCATAATATGGTCTCTTTAAAAAGAAATGAATAAAACAAATCAAATCCAGGCTCCACGTTGGTCGGTTGTTTCCATCCAAATGTTAAGCAAATGCATTCATCAGTTTACAAACCGGTAAATTCCTGGTACGATAAAGGCATTTTATGCTTACGGTTTACACTCTATGGTAGTTTACTCTAGATTACCCTGGTTCTGTGACGAGTTGCTTTATACCAAAAATGTGAACTAATTTGTCCGAATGATGCAGTCATCTCATGATGTGCTGTTGTAAATTCTGTTCTCTAGTGAGCGTGTTATTTTGGTGCATTGAAGTAATAATGACTTTATTTTTATACTGTTTTTACATGTTTTAGAGGTTTTTAGTAGAAATTCGATGTTGGACTTGCACAAAAGGTTGATGTTTGGTCGGCTGACCTCATGTCTAGATGATCAGCTTGGTTTATAACTGGTTTAAAGGCTGTTTTAATGGACCAGCCTGTAGTTTACAGCCTGGTTTAATGGACAGAAAATGAAAGAACAAGCAAACTGTTTAAGCTTCTGCTTTAAAGTCTGGGTATAGATGCCTAATTCTGCAGAAATATGCACGTTTAACTACATAAATCCCAAAATTATGATGATGTTTCCCTAAATAATTAGATACAATGACTTATTTCTAAGATTTGGGGTCTTTTTTCATAAAAAAAATTTGACTAAATCATAATTTGAGACGATTTCTTATTAAATTGACTCATCCCTGTTATGTTTGTTGAACATTTCTTCCATCTTTCTATGAATTAACTTAAATCCAACTATTATTGCCCCAAAAATATAAGTCCATTTACTCCGACATCTGAAGTATTTGGATCATGAAATGGACGGATTTAATTTTCCTGATGCAAAACGTGTCATAAAAGTGAAATTCTGCTTTTGTTGTTCTGAAGTAATGCCACAACTGAAGAACATTCACTCCACTTGTGGTCTGCTCTGTGTGTGACTGAAACAACGACACACAGGACGTGTGAAAAGTGCTATTAAACCTGATGCGGGCAGGTGCGTTTCAATCCACAGACCTGAAACTCGGATAACTTGCTGCTAGAACTGGGAGCGATGTGATTGGACCGGACGGCTGAAGAGAAAAAAAGGAAAAAAAATAAAATAATAATTTTCTATGTACAGATTTATTTTTCTTTACTACTTTACTTATTTTAGTCTTGTGGGACCTGAAAGTTGGGCCCTGAGTCTCTTCGTGTGCACGTCCAACATGCCTCCTGGGACAATCATTACCCATTTTTCACTCCAGCTTGTTCAGGAACTGGACGAAGAACCCGGTGTTGTGTTACTGTGCATTAAACATGCATGTCGAAGCAGCCGCTCGTACAACAACACACTGCCTCTGACGTAGTATTGTGTACGTACAGTAGGATGTGCTACATGTCCTGTACCTTGTTTTTGATTGTGACTCAACTTTAAAGGGACCCTAAACAGATCATGAAGGAAAAACTTCTCATTATTTATGTATGTGTAAAAATAAAAAAATCTATTCTACACAGATTTTCCTGGATTTAGGTGGTGAAATGAAAATGTCTCTTCCGAATGGAAGAAAACTTTGTTATTAAATACTTTTATGCTTGGTAATGAAAAAAGCTTTTACGGTGAAAATAATTTAGTCTATTTTTGAATTCATTATAAAGCTAAATTCCTTTTAGTAGCATGAACCAAAAATGAGTTGCAGCTAAAATCTATTTTAGCATTTTTCATTTCTCTTGCTAACATAAAAAGCAAAATATTTTTCCTCTGATTCAAAATGAAATGATGGTGGATTTCAGACTTATTATCTAAATTATCCTTAATTTAACAAAACAGTTTTCTTTTCCTGTTGAGCTAAAGTTGAAAGCCAGCAAGCTGCCTAAATGCAGCTGCATTAAAATAATCATTTCTAAACTTTATGATTCTCCTGTAAGTCGTACGTATGTTTCATGTGGGTCCCTTTAAAGTTGTTCTGCGTGGGCATTACAGGTTAAAGTACACTCAATGCTTTACAGTGTACACATTGTCTAAGTAATCTACGTATGATACATGACTTTTTAATGTACTACTAACCAACTTGAATGTTGTTTTGGTCCAGAACATTAACCACTGAGTAGTGCTGTAACCTTGTTATCTACTCTATCTGCATATATTTATTGTTACCTGTTATCTGTGCATTAAATACACTGGACATGGAAAATGCTGACGTTGTTTCTTGGACTAACTTTTTCCCCCTTTAATTTCATCACAAGTAACATGTGGAGGCCTGAAGAGGGGCGAGGATTCATCTTCAGTTTATTGACTGTGAAGTCGTCCCATTTGGAGCTGAAACTGTTCCTAGAAACTACGAGTGGAGGCAGAGAGAGAGAGAGAGGAGGGGAACAGGAAGGAAGGAAAGAGGTGTGGATGACTAAATGTAGCTCTAACCAACTGAAACAAAAGGAGTTTGGCCTTAAACCTGTTTGGTGCTCAACACCAGCGTCAACTCCGACCTTTTCTGGCTCAGACTTGGTTTCTACAGGCAGCCAAGATGTTTGAGGCTAAATATAAAGATGAGCTTAATCACAAGGGAATGCTTTAAATGCCTGGAGTGAAATGTAGAATTTTATTTCCCTGCAGCCAAGAAGGCAACGTGTTGTGGAAATGACTGAGCTGCGGCACTAATCTCTGGGAAACTGGCAGCATTAAGCATGAAGGTAAATTATGTCAGAATAAAACAGCACACAGAACATACAGTCTGCGTACAAAATAAGGTTACACGCTGGAAAAATCACAGCCACTGCTTTAAAGCTGCTCTCAAAGCTCACTTTAATGATAAAGCTGTCTGCCATCATTATTTAGCAACAATAGCACCTTGAAATTATGTTTAAAATGCACTTAATTTAAAGTTACATTGGTTTTTACAGTACTTTTTGCTGCCTTTTACAAATCTTAAACCTTCCTTTAATCCCAACCACTAAAAGATTGCTTTTATCAAATACATCTACCACAAATCTTTATCTAGTCCAATCTAAATACCAAGGTAGTGAATAGATTTAGTCAGCACAAAGAGATTATTAATAAATATTTCAAGCTCAGGCAGCCCTACTGGTCAGGTTAGTTTGAAGATTCTGTTCCCTCTGATGGGAAGACCAATCAAATAAACACACACATATGCAAATACATCACCAAGATCCCGAAAATGACCACAGAAGGACATGGATCTTTGAAAAAAGGTGATTTAAAAGCCCCAAGTGCCACTAAAGACATTCAATTAAAACAAAAAAAATATGCAAAGTGACCAGAAAGAGACCAAGTGAACACCCCTTATATGTATAACTGTTTCTGTTACATTTTTGATCAATTGTATTAGAGACTATCTGAATATGGATTTGAAAATGTTCTGTAATAATCATACAAATCTGTACAACATAAAGGGATCTACAGAGAAAGAGAATAAGTAAAACAATTTTTAAATAAGGATGTGCAAAAGGAGACGCATGTGCAGGTAAAGCCTGATGTTCCCAGCTGAGTGATGGAAATATGTGAGAGACCGGTGTGTGGTGGAAAAGATGGTTATCCAGAATGGAAACCTGTTATCTCAGTTTTCCCCTGATGACAGAGCCGGCTTCTTCAAGTCTGTTCTGCCTGGTGGTGCTTCTGCCTCCCCATGCTGATCTCTAAAATCTTGGCATTGAAGAATAATGAAATTATAGAAACTAAATAAAAAGCTAATTTTATTGCCCTTTAACAAGAATTTTATTTTGAACTAAAGAAAAAAAGGTACAACCAAATTAGCACATTTTAGTTAAATACTGGTCTGGTTTTAACCCTTATGTTCATTTCATCAGTATATCGCAAACATAATAAAATTATACCCAACTATAATAAATAATATTGATTATTTCATATAATTTATTCAGTTAAATCATTGAATATAATTAATAAATATATATGAATAAAAATATAGTCAAATGCATTATTTAATGAAGTAATAAATAAAAAATAATAAAATAAAGTAATAAATAATATATGAAAAATAATACAAAAGAAATGAATTAATCAAAGGTGAGATAAAATAAGGATTTTAAATAAATAATAAAATAAAAGATTAAGTAATGATGTATAATAAATGATTAAAAAATAAAGTAATAAAATACAAATAATGAAAACTTTTAAAAAATGTTTCTTACTCTTACAGATTTCTTACATAATAATGATGTTTAATGATACATATTTTCCATGTTAATGTGCAGACTTGCTGTTCAGGACTTTTTGATCAGAAGCAGAAACCATCAGAAGGACTCATTAGACTGATAAAAATTAAAATCCCTGGTGGAGGAACTAAAAGAAGACACTGTTACAAAGAAGGAAAACTTTTATCTCCAGAGATCCAGTTTCAAAGAGACCTGCTCTCTATTTTTACCTCTGCAGCTAGGTGTGCAGGCGTTATTTTTAGGCTCCATCCAGGCTGGTTTGCAGTGACTCAGAGCTGCTGGCGGGGTTCAGGAAGTCCGTTAGCGAGTCCCAACCTCGACTGTGCAGAGAGACCGACCGACAGACAGGCAGGAAGAGAGACACACAGCTGGTGAGACCGGCTGGGAGAAAACAGAGGAAAGACTCGGTCTGAGGTCACAGAGGTTTGAGTCGAGGATGGACACGAGACGTAGGAGAGACGACGGACAAAAGAACCTGAACTTTGCTGGAAACATCTCACCAAATAAGGATTATTCTGGTTGAAACTCCATAGAAAGCAACATTTTCTGTTCATCTTCTCCACTCCGACTCCTCAGAAGAGAGAAAAACAGAAGGAATATAATCAAATCGGGCTGGAAGAGCGAAGCTAAGCGGCATCTTCTACCTCAGGCTCAGGATTATGGTGGAGCCTGCCCTGCCTGAGGATCTGAAGGAAGATCAAAATGCTGAGATGTAAAGTTGAGAGTTTCTTCAGCTGCCTGCTGCTGCTGCTGCTCCAGGTCAGTCCCTGCACATCATCCTGCACGTTATGTGCAGCACATTTAAAAAATAAAGTCACCCTTTATCAGTCTCTAATCAGACAGTTCATGCTGCGGCTTTTATTTCACTCCAACAAATAAAAGCAATAATAAAAAGCTAAAAACTTTCCTCCTCAGAGACTTTAATGTCGCTGCTGTTAGATGTTAACCTGAAATTACACGATGTTTCCATTAGTTTTCAGCTCGTTTCCTTCCCCCGCCACCAGATTTAAAGCCTGTAAATGACCGATTATCTGATAAAAAGATCTACTTCCTATTTCTTTGCTGGAAAATGAAACTGAGATCATAAAATTTTGCCAGTTAAGGATGTTGAGACGATGCAGCAGCGACATGAGCAGCATGAGGCTCAGTGCTGCCGGGTACGGTGCAGATAACGTGATGCCTGGTGATACGGCGGGGTCGGGGGCTGAAGCTCACCTGGTCTGTCATCAGTGGTGGAAATGAGGAGGATGAAAGAGTTTTTGTTGGTCTGGTTCACCTACATGAGCTAAATCAGCTTTTCTAGCTGGTAGAAAACCAAATTTAGATTTTCAAAATGACCTGAGTGATAATTTTCTTATTTATGCATTAATTAATTCAAAAATTAAGATTCTTATTCACAGATTCATCTCTGGCTTCATTTGACAGCCAGGATACGTTATCTGACAAATATGGGCTTTTATTATTTTACAATAATCAAGCGACCCCCACTGGGGTCCCAACCGCAGGTTTGGAAACCTCTGCCTTAGAATATGTGACAGAGAAAACAGACAGAAGAACACGGCACCAGTACAACCAGCACGGAGCAGCACCTCCCAGTCTCTGCAGTGGGACAACTCAGGTTTAGTTTAAAGATCTTCTGCCCCCCCCCCCCCCACACACCTGGGGCCCCTGGGCTGGAGCCTGGGTTAACCCGTGCTTATAGTGATGCACATGTGCAGAGAGGTCAGAGGTCAGCTTTAACCTGCTGCAGCACAGTGAAACGTCTGGTTATGGGTTAAACCAGAGGTCTGTCTTATTCAGCATCAGAGAAACATGAATGATCTTCATGATTATTCCTCGCTGTGGTGTGAAGTTAGAACCTGGGTCCTCCTCCTGACCTCCTGCTTGGACATGAAGCCATCCGCTGCTCCTCCTCCTCCTCCTCTTCTTCCACAGCCGTCCACTTTCAGACTTCATGAAACCTCGGAGGTCTGCAGGCTGAGTCAGGAGGAGGATCCCGACATCTGGAGAATTGAGTCTTTCTTAAATTATCCTGCAGAAAGAGGCCAGCAAACGATTTCTTTGTGATGCTCCAGTTTGCTCCCAGTAAGCCGATGTTTGCTCACCTGAGAGGAAAACATCATAGATGTTCCAGGAATGAAAGATGAGGCTGACAGCTACACCACAGACTGGAGGGATGATGTTCTGATGATGCCTGCATGTTGGAGGTGTTTCCCACTGCAAACCGATTCAGATTAACAACCTGATGCAATAAATATCACTCGTATATTCCAGCTAATTAGTAGAAATGTAAAAAATGTAAATCCTGTTAAATGTAGTACAGAAGTTCTTTACAAACAGAGAAATGAAATAAAACCAATTTTACTGTTTCTAATTTGTGATGCAGCAAAGAAAAGCGATTGTCTGACGCTGGACCTGGTTTTAGGGACGCAGCGTGTTGCGTTTAAGGATCCATAGCGAGACTGCCTGCAGCTGTAGAGATGTTAGGATCCAAACACTTACCCATCACAACCTGGCCCTCCTCAGATCCTTTAACTTCCCCATTTTTCCTGTTTCCAGCAAGGATGGATTATTAGATCTGATCCAGACGAGGAGCTGAGAAAATGAGCCAAACATGGAGGAAAATTACAATTTACAGAGTTTGAGTTAAATGAGTTCCTAAAAAACATTTAAATGGTCCAAAAGAGACCAAGTTACTGGGCTCTAAGGTCCAAAATAAAAAAAAGACATGTTTGACGGGTTTAGTAGGAACGTTTGGTTAAAAATCAGCCGTTTAGAATATTATTTTAGTTATTTATTGATTTAAAGAAACTTTAAACCCTCTTAGAGAGACGGGATGAAGATGATGCTGGACCAGCCGTCGTTAGGGAGACGGGATGAAGATGATGCTGGACCAGCCGTCGTTAGGGAGACGGGATGAAGATGATGCTGGACCAGCCGTCGTT
>JBAMHT010000024.1:1302142-1313997 GCA_037177075.1 Craterocephalus fluviatilis | reverse complement strand
ACACACACACACACACACACACACACACACACACACACACACACACACACGCACACACAGAGAAATAAAATGTGTGTGTATGTAGGTCACTGCGCATCAATTCATCCTCAGGTCTCTGAGAAACATCTCTGACCCCCATCATCAGCATTTCTCCAGTAGAAATACCCAAACGGAGTTAAAAATATCTTTTTTTAGCTTTTTGCACATCTGTATCCTTGTTCTGGTCATTGAAAGTATTTTATATCATTTTAATACACATCTACTTTAGTTTCAGTCAAATATTTTAATGCATATGTGCTTCTAATCCTTAATAAAAGTGCATTTAGCACTTTTAGCAAATATTGTCTATTATTTAGCAAATATTGTCTATTGTGATTCAGGAAAAAGTTTTAAAGATATGAAAATTGGTTCAGAAATAAAGTTTATACTGCAGGCCGCTAAGTGCAGCCAAACTAAGACGCTTTTCTTTTCTGCATAACGTGACGTTCAGCCCCAGACACGATGATATTTCATTTCAGCGTTACGTTAACTCAGGCTTTTTATCTCCATCCGGACGGTTATATTAGAATAAAACTATAAGTAGGACATTAAACTATGTAGATTAAATTAATTTACCGTCACTGGAAAGCAGGTGGGGGGGTTTGGCTGGATGAACTTTTGCTCTGCTGTACTTTCCAATGAAAACACGGAAGCAACACAAGCAGCAACACGCGTTTTGCCGTGTTTTCCTTCCTGTCTCATCACATGATCCCACATAGACGATGAGAACGTTTCTGATTCAGCCTGCCTAATCCTGCTGTTTAAATCACTAAACTACTCATATTAACGTCGTTTTCTTCATGTCATGTCCTGAAGAAGAGCATCGGATGGAAAAAATGTCCCTGAATACTGAAGAATCCTTCATCTTCCTTCCCTCACTGAAACAATCACAGCTCAGATCCAATTATAAATATAGAATATAGATAAATTTTACTATATGAAATCAGGTATAAAGGGAAAAAATCTGTAAGTGGAGCAAACAGCAGCTGCAGCCTAGTCCTGATGCAACGGGAAACTTTCCCAGCATCAGAGAAGCAAACACCTTCATTCTTCCGTCACTTTATTTCTTCTCTTTGTCCTTTTTGAAAAAGTCTCTGTGACCCAAAACAGTTTCTCCTCTTTTTTTCTGGCCATTTTCTTCCTTTTTCCTTTCGGTTGGTGCATCTCTTCCTGCCGCCCTCTGCCTGCGTTGCATCATAAATCATCCTGACACAACCAGACTGGGAACTTTAACAGTCCTAAAAAAAGAAAAGGCGACCACTCAGAAGATTCCCAGACAGCTGAACCCAGAAGTTTCTAATAACTGCTGAAGTAGACGGGATGGAGGGATTATTAGAGAATTATTAAAGGAAAATACTGTGGTGCAGCTGGGTTGATGCTGCATGAGCATCACTTTCTAACGGGTCAGAAATGTCTGAGGGCTGCAGGAGATCCTTCAGTGCCAGGATGTCACTGTTACTCTGCAAAGCTACGAATGAGATAAATCTGGAATAACTAAACTGTTCCTCCTGCCAGGCTGGAACAACAGAAGCTTCGTTTGTCACTTTAATGAACAGAAACCATAAAAAAACACTTTATCGTCCTTATTTTTTTAAAATTATTATTTTTTAATGCATTTATTCATTCTGAATTGTAGATACAATACAAAATATATTAACTTTAAGAATTATATACATGTGTACAAATTTTGACTGAGCAGTACAAACAATGTTAACAGCACACAGTTTAAAGTTTTACAGATACAAATGAAAGAGAAGAGTTGTTCATAACAAAATGAGCAATATGTCAATCGAAAAGCTTCTTCAAATGATCAAATAAAGCATGGACCTTAGCAGATTGACAATGTTTTAAAGCACTTTTCAATAAAATCAATTCCTTTTTAAAAGCCTCAAAAAAGGGAATATTTTCAAAAAACGACATTTGTGAATGAAAAACGTTGCCATTATAATAAGATTAATCAGATTATAATTGATTATATAATCAGATTATTATTAACAAAATTAATAATTTTATTTTCAGTTTGTAGACCAAGTCTAATAATATGAAAGTTAGACGGGGACAATAGATATTTTTACAAGTTAACCAGTGCCTAAAACAAATCCAAAAGTTAGATGATTTCTCAAATTAATAAAAAAACTTTATTGTCCTTATTTATGAAGATTTTGACAGCAAGAACAGGACCCAGACCCTGGGATCTAATATTCTGGACCTTTCTGATCGACTCTGTCCACCACCTGGATGAGCTGAGCAATATTTCATTGAAATTAAAGTACATATGTATTAAAATGATTTAAAAAATAACTTTCAATGACCAGAACACGGATACACTTGTGCAAAATGCTAAAAAAACAGACGTTTCAACTTAAAAGAAACCAACTTGGTAAAAAGTTATTTGAAAATCTCGATATTTCCCAGCCCTCATCTGTTTGATTGACAGCTGCTCTAACCAATGGCTGTCGTCTCAGGTCCTCCGGTGCCGCCCCCCAGCGTGCACGTGTGCGAGAAGTCGTCCAAAGTCACATCGTCCTCCATCCTGTTCCGCTTCAACTGCTCCTGGTTCAGCGACTCCAACGGAGCCGTGCGATACTTCGCCGTCGTGGTGGCCGAGTCCGACGGTACGAAACACACACACACAAACGTAAATTAAGAGTGTTGGTTGTCGAAGGATGATCGTATAATTTGATATTGTTATTATTTCATTCTATTTTTTTTTAATTTTTTTTTCTATTATTGTCTTATCTTTTGTAAGGTATGGCTTTAGATGTGTGGAAATTTGGTAATTGGTTGCCGGTAATCTTTTATGTCTAATGTTTTGTGAGGTATACTTGTGGTGAACTGAATGTTTTAATATTTCATGTGATCATTATTATGCTTGATTGCTTATTAGTTTGATGTATTGATGTGTGATATTGGACCCCAGGAAGAATAGCCACTGCTCCTGTAAGGGATTGGTGGCTAATGGGGATCCTATTAAATAAACAAATAAACACACACACAAACGATGCTGATGGTGCTTGTCCTCTCACAGCCAATGAGGTTCTGCAGCCGGAGCAGCGCCACCCTCTGCCCTCCTACCGCGACTACATGAGCAACGCCTCGGTCAGAGCCTATCAGACGGCCTACTTCCCCAGCCGCTGCCCTCAGGACGCCGACTCACCTGCAGGACAGGTATCCATCCGGCTGTCCGCCCGCTGCACCGGCACGTCCTCCTTCTGCAGACAGAATAAAGGTGTGTGTGCTTATTCACCGGATCCATCAGGTGGTGGAGGTGAATCTGGGCGCCGGAGGCGACCGGCTGGGTGGGACGTGTGACCGTAACCGCGACGACGACCCCTACGTGAGCGCCTTCTGTGACGGGCCGCTGAAAGCCAAAACTTCCTACAGGTGAATGAACACACACGCGTGTGTACGGGGGCTCCTTACAGGTGTGTAACCGGGTGTGTGCGTGTGCAGGCTGAGCGTGCGCGCCTTCACCAAACTGTTTGACGAAAACCACCGAGAGTTCAGCCAGCCGCTCTTCAGCGACACCTACCTGTCGGCGCCGCTCAGGACTCACACAGGTGAGAAAGCAAAGGAGCCCACAGACCATTCAAACCAGGAAACCTTTATTTAAACCTTTATTTTAACCAGAAAGCAAAACAATTTAGCTGAGCTGGTAAATAGACCCCTAAAAACAGGATTAAAGATTACAGGAAGGATGGAAACTTGGATAACAGAGCCGGATATGTGTCGTCTAACCTGAGGAAGGACTTCATACGAAGAACAACTGGGATAAAACCAGTTTATCTTCTTTAACGTTAAACATTCTGCTCAGTTTCTCAGGACTGAAGGTTTAGAGAAGAGTTACAACCTTGATTAAATGCTGGAATAGCACTCATCTTCCTCTTCTCTACCCCTCCTGGTCTCTTTCCTCACTAAAATTTCCCACTTTTAGATGACATAAGGGGGTTTCTGCAGCTTTTCATAGCGTTTAGGGGTGTAACGGTTAATGGATATATCGATTTTATATTCCTATGATTCAACAGATCGATATGTGCTCGGCAAGGTCGTAGTAAAATTGATTACCATCTAGAATCGTTATAAAAGGTATTGTATTGATTCAAATCGATATTGAGAAATACATTGGATAAAAGCACGGAAGATTATATTTTTGTACTTTTTTTGTTGAGAAAATAGTGGAAGAAGCAGGTTATTAAAATATTGTTTGCACTAACTGTACTTTCAATAAAAAAGATTGTACAATTATTGAAAAAAATGCCACAAAAGGTTAAGCCCCTGCTGATTCAACTTGGAGAGGTGAACTTTTGTTTTCTTTATACCCATATTTTAATTTATACTTGATTTCCTTGCAAGAAACTAAGATTCTTCTTACTGAGAAACTTCCTGCACTGTCCAGCATCCAGGGATTTATGACAATCACACTGGTTGGATTTTTGATGATAGATTTACTGAATCGATGTCAAATCACTGAATCGTTCCGGATCGTATCGTTCTAAATGAACTAGAATCGTTCATGAATCAAATCGTAACCACAAACCCTGATATGAATCGAATCGCTGTTAAAATGAATCGTTACAACCCGAACAGCGACAGTTCAAGATAAAAAGAGGTTTTTTGTCCCTGTGCTGGATGATGAAATTATAAAACCACCACTTAATGTGCGTTAATGAAAACTCACACAATGAAAGGTACAAATATAACAAGTTAAACATGTATTAAAATGCACTGTCATGAGAAATAATGAAATTAAACACAAACAATTTGCACTTCAATGTGATAAACATTTAAAATAAGACGACTTAAAGGCTGAAAAATCATAATTAATTCAGATAAAATGACAGAAAGGAAGGTGAAGCATGGAAATGTGTGTGCAACATGTTTGCTACACGCTAACCCAACACGCTGCTCTGCCTCAGAGCCTCTGGGCGGCGTGGTGGAGGGTCTGAGCGCCGGCATGTTCCTCATCGGCATGATGGTGGCCGTCGTGTCTCTGCTGGTCTACAGACAGAGGCTCCGCAAAGTGTGAGTGCACACACTTTCATCATATCACATTTATCTTCGTCATCACATCAACTAATTCTACCCATATATGGTGATCCTGTATGAACCTCAGATGCTAATTAGCCGTTAGCTCATGTTACCTCCTGACCGTGTGTGCGCGGGTGTGCAGGGCCGTGCAGGAGAACCCGGTGGTGAGGATGAGCATGTGGAAGGAAGTTCCAGCCTCTGGGATGTATATGGGTGTGAGGAGGTAAGTCTGTGTGTAATTATCCTGAGCCAGTCTGTCATTTCCGATACGTTTCCACTAAAGCGCGGCTCCTGTCCAGCAGATGAGCCCATCTCTCAGCCAGCATCACGCCATTTCTGGGTTAATGTGCACCAGCTTGTTAAACAGCTGCTTTATTATTACATATATTAAGGAGACACATGAAGGCCTCGTTAGCATTTAGCTTCATCACTGCTTCCACTGGTTGTTCAATAGAAGATTAAATAGGACTTTAATCAGAAAGGAGAGCGCTCAAAGAAACAGCTGGTAATTGATGGATAAATAGATTAATCAAGGTGTAAATCTGATCTAAGGTATTATCAGATATATTAACGCTTCAGCAACAGGTGGTCTGACAAACAAGAATAGTTTAACTCTAAATGAGTGAATTCAGTGGGAGTAGTGATGATTAAGTCCATATTTAGAGCTTCCTGTTGGTCAGAACCAAACAGCTCCACCAACCAGCATGAATTTAAAAAAGTTGAGTAAATCTCTGCCATCGAGAACTGACCATTTCTTCTTCTCCCTCTGCAGCAACCGTCGAGTCACCAGGTGGGTTTTGCTTCTGAAACCATCAGAAACAGCTGATCTGACCAAACTGACAGTTTATTTCTGTGTTCAGTCCCATCAAAGCGTGCCACTTCGAGTCCCATCTGGCCAAGCTGCAGGCCGACTCCAACTACCTGCTGTCAGAGGAGTTTGAGGTAATTTACTCTCATTAGTTTTTCACCCTTTCAGGACAAAAAAAAAAAAAAACGCTTTTTCCCTTCAAATCTAATATGCAGTTATTCAAAGGATTGTTTTATGAATAAAACATTAAAGCTGGTGAGCGTGTAGATATAGTTACAGCCCTGGCTCAGACTGTAACAAAGGAGGGAGGCAGGCACAAGGCGGTTTTGTGTGAAAAGCAAAGTTTAATAGAAACAGAACATGTGTGATAATGTCAGTAATTTAAAGCATGCATGGGTGTAAATGTGTTAATCTGCAATAAATAATCCGGATAAATCAAAATCTAAACCCATTTAAGCTTAAATAGGGGCAGAGCACGCCGGGCCCAGGTGTGGCTCATGCCCCAGATGCTCTGTTAAACTACTTAAGGCAAAAAATATACCATCACACCTTCCCATATAAGGTGGATTTCCCATGGGAATCTGGATTAAAGCACCCCATAAAGCCCCTGGAATTTACTTTCCCATTCTCAGCCCATCATACCAGTAACGGCAACATCTTAAGCCTTTAAGGACCACAGGAGGAGGAGAAGTGATGAGCATGGCACATGAAACAGTTTCAGCCTTTAATGGGGTAAGTTGTCAGAGTGTCACAGTTTGGGCAGTACAGTGAGGAAGGAGAGACTCAGACTACAACTTGTAAGTGTTAAACTTCCTGGAAAAGACATTTACAGAACGAACGAGGTTACACTGGTCTAACTCCAGTATCCGTTGTGCTGACTTTGGGCATAAAGCTAAAAGACACAAGCAGCCACAGACAATATGACAAAAGGTCCCCAAATAAGTAGTCTGAACCCCAACCAGCCACAGATACATGGTCTTACATCCCATTTAAAAAAAAAAAAGTTTTGCAACCTGGACCCATTTTCTAGCATGAAATGTGATTTGCTTGACAAAGTTTGTGTAAGTTGAACTCCTTCAGGAGATGTTTAGATCCACTCCGATCAGCTACATCCAGTATAACTCGAGTGACCGGGGTCAGCTCACACAGCCTCTATTAGGGGTGGGAATCACTGGTTTGATCACGATACAATACTATATCGATAGTGATACAGCGATTCGATGTTTGTCGATCTCAAATTCAGTCACGATTTCGATTCGATCTAGGATCCTCCCATCGATATAAAGCAATATGAGAGATTGATCAATTATTTCCATTCATCACTAAAAGCACCTAGATCATCATTGAAACTCTGTATTAATGAGCTCTGGCATTAACATTTAGTTTAAAAGAAAATATTGTCAAAATAAGTGTGCTAATTACTCTATCGATTTGTCTGATAGTAGGATCGATATCATCAAGACAGGTTGCGCTCCCATCATGGCAGAGGACCCACACAGTCAGCAGCCAGACATCACATGGCTGAGATGCTGCAGGATCAGCACAGAGGGGCTTGTTACACCTAATCTGGCTTTTCCTGCCAGATAAGTTTACTCAAACATCTCACTAAAGGCCAAAAGAAAAAGTACTGAGGATGTAATAGTAGGTTTTATTAACTTATGATGCCTGCAGCACATCCTGAAACCATTACCTTTCCTCACAGCACATCCACCACCAGGAGAAAGGACCTCCTGCTGCAACCCACCAAGGGTTGGGTCATTCAGCAGGCAGTTCACTAGAACAGACAGACAATGAGCATGGGAAAAAAAAACTAG
Organism: Craterocephalus fluviatilis; assembly: GCA_037177075.1. Lineage (NCBI taxonomy): Eukaryota > Metazoa > Chordata > Actinopteri > Atheriniformes > Atherinidae > Craterocephalus > Craterocephalus fluviatilis. The sequence continues at coordinate 1,306,308 of JBAMHT010000024.1, read as the reverse complement.
TTACCTCTTAGCACAGAGTGTCCCACGCAGAAAAGCTCCTCTGGAAGCTGCAGCTCAGTCTCATCAGGCTCCAACAGATGGACAGGAAGTTAGAATCAGTGGGAGCATCTGCATGATCATTTCCTTTAACAGGAAGCAGGACAGACTCATCACAACCTCATCAGATCACAGCAAGCTCCAACCTAGACCTAGATCTGCATCCCCTCAGCATGTAACCCCGTACAGCAACAGACCTCAGCAGAAATGAGCTACAAGGAGCTGGATCTCATTTTTACTGGTCCTCATCTCCATTACCAGAGAAATCAGGCCATCCGACAAATGCCACACAGTCTGAGCGATCCAGGCCGTAGCCAGGCCCAGGGTCCACACTGGCAGAGAGAAGAGACAAAGAGTTAACAACCGACGTTTCCCACAGAGGCAGAAACCACTACAGAATCAGCCTGCTGACCAGTAAAACGTGTGAATGTGTGTCAGTAACATAAAGCATGTAAACATGTTAACCTGCAAGGAACAAAGCAGCCCACCGATGCCGTCCTGCAGAGCCTGAGAGACACTAACAGCAGCAGAGGAAGGCCTTAAAGGGGAAGTTTGGTATTTTTCAACCTATACTTATGTTGTAGCATGCTATATGATCATTTACTCACCCAGACAGTTGTAGTGCAACTCGAACTCCATTAGAAAATATTTTATATCCACACACGAGCGGCATACGTCCATATAATGGGAGCTATCGGGGCAAGAGAAGCTCGGCCTCTAAATAAGGCATTATCTGCCACAAAACGCCTTCATTTTACCAATATGTTGTTAGCAAATGCTAGTCGGATCCCTCCTTGAGCTGGATTCAGCATGTACTTCTGTTGTTGTTTTTATTCCGGGGTCCTTTTAAGCCTTTCGTCCCCATCTGTGACAGAGATTACATCACCACCTTGCGCCATTGCAATATATATATATATATATATATTAAAGTTACTAGCAATAAGACCTAAATGTAATTTTAATGTTTAAATAATAGCCACACCCCTAACATGGATTATAAGGGAAATAACTCTTTGTATGATTATTTTCTTCATAAATAAGGACATCATGTGTGAATTTGGCAATTGTTTAAAGTTTAATATCATTGAAATAATTAGATATCTTGCAGCTGACGTTTAAAGATAAAACAGTAAAGACACATTTGATGCATCGCGTCCTCTGTGGTAGAACGCTGGCACTCACTGTAAAATAAATCAATATATTATGAAATTATTACCAAGTTTAATAAGCAACACAAGAAAATAACGCAACTGTATATTTCTATCCAAAATTTATATTGTGAATATTGCAACATATTATCTCAGGGATAGAAATATTAAAAGTCAAATAATACTGTACATGTCTCTAGAAGTTAACCGTTTAAAAAGGGAAGTACACTATAAATCTAATAAAAACGCATGAAAATCAGTTTTGTTCCTACTTAAATGTAAGAATTTATTATTTATTGAGTTTTAAATCAAACGTGCAACCAACCAGAAACCATCATCTGGACAGAAATGTTTATTTCTTCATCACATTTCAAGGAGCTTTATATAAAACATGAAGAGCATTACAGGTGGTGCACAGAAGAAGTTAAAAAGTTGCAAAATGTAGCAGCAAACATAAAAATCACAATAATGTCATTGATTTTAAAGTTAAGGTGCAGATTTTTGAATTTTCTGTGCACATCATGTGTGAAATAAACAATTGATATTTTTGTTCTGTTTAATTTAGTGGATTATTTAGCCAAAACAAACAAAAAAAAAGTTTAAGCCCTGTATTTAGTCTGGAAAACGACCCTTTCTTTTTCTTTTTAAATAAGGAAAATGACATGTTTGATAACGATGATGTCATCGACAATCTGAGGAAAAAACCCCTGAAAAAATAAAAATCTTTGTTGTTTTTAAAGCCGTTTTCTCCTGCAATGAGCTGAAAGGTCATAAGTTTGTCTCTGGGGTCCCGTTGACCCAGAAATGAGGCCGGACTCTGAGATAAAAAGCCCCCAACGACCCCGCGGGGGTAAATAAATCCACCCTGATGATGTCATGCATGCTGATTGAATCGATCGTGTTTCTGCAGGACCTGAAGGACGTGGGCCGCAACCAGACGATGGACGTCGCCAGGCTGCCGGAGAACCGAGGGAAGAACCGCTACAACAACATCCTGCCATGTTGGTTTCACCGCAAAGCAAACGTTACCACGGCAACGCGACGCACAGCCGGGGTTTACACGTTTTTGGTTTTTTTTTGTTTTCCAGACGACTCCACCAGAGTGAAGCTGTCCTACCTGGAGGACGACCCCTGCTCCGACTACATCAACGCCAGCTACATTCCTGTACGAACATGCACACACACACACACACACACGCACACACACACGCGCACACACACGTGTCTGAACGCCTCTCCTGTGCGTCTGCAGGGCAGCAACTACCGGCGCGAGTACATCGCCACCCAGGGGCCGCTGCCCGGCACCAAGGACGATTTCTGGCGGATGGTGTGGGAACATGGCGTGCACAACATCGTCATGGTGACGCAGTGTGTGGAGAAAGGACGGGTGAGTTTTTAGTTTGACCTCCGGCTTAAAATATGCACAAGTAACAAAAAATGCAGCTCCTCCACTAGGGGCAGCAGTTCCCCATAGACTCTCATGGTAAAAAGAGCAAAAACATGTTTAGCTTTAAAAGCTCAGATAAAAAAAAAAGAAAAAACAAACAAGCAAACAAAAAAAAAATAATAATTTTTAAAAAATCAATTAATAAATAATAATAATATATATTTTTTAATTAATTAATAAATAATAATAATAATTTTTTTTTAAAGATCAGGTTTACCTTCATGAAAACCGGAGGGAGGGAAAAAATTCTGACTCATTCCTTTTGATGTTATTTATCTTAAAATGATTCATAATTAGGGGCGTGTCCTTTTGATTGACAGGTTAACTTTGTTATCCCATAGCTCAGAGTCTGATGGCTATCAATCATCCAACACTCTTCCTGCTTCCAGGTGAAATGCGACCAGTACTGGCCTGCAGACCGAGAGCCGCTGTACTACGGGGACCTGGTCATCCAGATGCTGTCCGAGTCCGTCCTGCCCGAGTGGACCATCCGAGAGTTCAGGATCACCTCGGTAACCGCTCTCCTCCGGAAGTCTCAGGCCGAGCGTTTGTCCTGCGATGATAACTTTTATTCCTAACAAACCCGACAGGAGAGCGGCTGCAGCTACCCTCGGGTCGTTCGCCACTTCCACTACACCGTGTGGCCGGATCACGGCGTCCCCGAGAGCACCCAGTCCCTGATCCAGTTTGTCCGGACGGTCCGAGACTACATCGACCGCTCGCCCAGCACCGGAGCCACCGTCGTCCACTGCAGGTGGGACACCTGTCCACGCTCTATCAGCTCGCTGGGACAACATGGAGAACGTGGAAAAAGTCACGGCCGACATTCATATTTGTTAAAAAACATGAATGAACCTTTTCCACGTGGACTCAGACACTTGCAAAGCTAAACACTGAACATCAGATAACTTCATGCATCACATTTCTGAGTTATCATATCTTAGATCGAATTTAAAGGTCATTGCTACAACTTTTTCATCAAAACAAGGACTTTTTCAAGAAAAGAACAAAAGGTTTCATTTCACTGAAACGTTTAAAAATAGTATATAATGAATAGTTTTATCAGTTTTGATGCGTCCAAATAATGTAAATCTTTCTTTTGAGGCCCTCTGATTTGAATTTCAAAAACAAGCTTTTTCCACAAGCTGATAATAAATCTAAACGTAAAATAATCATACGATAACCATTAATAACATCCTTTAATGAATTTGCAATGATTCAGCCCATAATGAATTAATTATGACTCAGTTTGCTCTGAGGTGTCCAATCAGATGCCTGTCCAGCACCAGCAAAGTGTTCTGGGATTTGGAGTTTCAGCAGCACATGTGCTGTATAATAGCAGTGGGCCAAATGTAATGATCTGCTCTGTGTGTGTGTGTGTGTGTGTGTGTGTGTGTGTGTAGCGCTGGAGTCGGGCGCACAGGAACCTTCATGGCGCTGGACCGTGTTCTACAGCAGCTGGACTCCAAAGGAACCATCGCCCTGTACGGCGGCGTGTTCGACCTGCGGCTGCACCGCCAGCACATGGTACAGAC
>JBAMHT010000024.1:1290367-1302042 GCA_037177075.1 Craterocephalus fluviatilis | reverse complement strand
TGATTCTTCTTCTTTCATGCTCATCTCTCTTCTTACTATCTTATGCTGTTCTTCTTTCTAACTCTCCTAACTAACTTGTGTTCTGTGACAGCGACTATGTGCTTGTGGATGAAAAAGTGCTGGCAGCGCCGTGCTGCCGGATCTATTAGCGTCATGTATAGGGGAAAGATGTTCACCGTGCAACCAGTGCCGTGATGCGGCGGACCAGCGTGGATCCGTTCCGACAGGAGCGGTGCAACAAACCCGGCTCCTGCTCCTGCGGTCGGGAAGCAGGTTGGGCTGCGCGCATCACTGCAGCTGGTTGACACGGATCGGATCGTTCCACCATGCATGTCACTAATAAATCGGTTATTTGACGATGGGGGGAAGCGGACTTCCCCCTTGTTCCCTGGCGTCCTGGCTCCCCCTCGCACTTATGCTTTCCGCATCCACCCGGGCGTGAACCCGGGCTCTCCCGAGTGGGAGGCGGACGCGACGCGCACCCCGCTAGGAGGCCGCTCGACCGAAGCTGCTTCCTGTCGCTATTTCAGCCTGCGTCACGCGCGCGGAAGCTAGAAAGATGGCTTGCAGGTAAAGTGGTAGCAAGAAGCAGCGATGCTGGCAGGACGGGGACTCGAACCCGCGTCTGCTGGTCGGAAAGGCGGCGACTCATCCACAGTCTACCTGTCCAGGTGTTTGAACTCATCCCTTTTCTCCGTTTAGCTGCATCGGTGTTAACACAGATAGACAGAATGATGGTTTGCAGGTAAAGCAGAAGCTTTGCTGAGGTGGAGGAACCACAGGGACTCGAACTCAGGTCTCTGTAACTTAAAGCTCCCAGTTTAACCAGCAGCCTACCTGAGCAGGTGCTCTGCATGTCCTCCTTTGTGTTTGTTCCAAACATCACAGCAGAGTTGTGTTTAGAAGCAGGAATGACAGTCGAGCATGAAGTCTGACAGGAAAGTTGTGCATTAAAACATGTGATCTATTAGAAAACAGTAGATTATTGTTTCTCTACTCTGGAAGCAGATCACTTCAACATCTGGAGGTGAACCCAAGCAGCAAAGACCAAAGCCCACCAATATAACCATTACACCACCAGTGCAGCTGTGTGACCTTCTCTATTTTCTCCCTTACTCTCATTTTGCAGATTTATTGTATTTACTTCACCGATCTTCTTCTGCTTTCACTTAAAGATCTCCACATGTATTCCTATTTTTATTCAGTCAGCCAAAACCACACTGGCATCATGTTGAAGCTCTCAGGTGGAATATTTTGTTGGACCACTCACTGAGCCATATTTACACTAAATAGAAGCTACATTTATATCAGTTTTAATCACCCATATACACATGTATCATCACAAAAAGATCATGTGATTAAATTCGGTCTTACTTAAAGATAAGATGATAAGATAAGATTAGATGTCATTCCATTCAACGACTCCTGCAGCCATTTTGTTTTGTCTGAGTAAAGGCAAATCTACAGATGAAGGGAAAAGATGGAGAAAGAAAAGTTTTATGTTGTGTTTAATGATTTTTTACATTTACTTAACGGTGAAACTGAAAGACAAGCTTGTTTAACTTTAGAGATTATAAGATGAACGAATGGATTGAAATTTGATTTTATATGCTGATCGTACAGTTTTAGTCAGATTTCTCCACATAAACAAAACGGCCTCGAGGACTGATGTGCATGTGGGGACTTACATGATGACATCATGCTGACATGATGACATCATGTTGTGGAGAAACAATCATTAGACTGAGAATGAAAAAGCTCTATTCACTTGGAAACAGTGCTAAAAGGAGGCTAACTGTATCTGATCGGAGACATTTGCAATTTCATGAAATTAATGAAAAATACTTGTTATTATGAGACTGTAATTTCTGTTACATCAATGGAGAATTTATACTTCAAACTAAAAGCTTCAGCGCTGAGTTCCCGGCTGTTCTCCTGCTGCATGCGGCCTTTATGGAAGAGGTCTGATGAACACTGAGGACAGAGTTTGGCACAAATCAAACAGACGTGTGTGTTTGGTCCCTGCATTGTTTAGAGTGAGTGCTTTGGCATTAAAATCTGCGGTCCAAGGTGAATGCGGGTCAATAAGTGTGTGTGAGCGAGTTGCTGAATATTCAGTGCTTACAAAGAGCGAGCCGTCTGAGTGTGTCCTTCTCCTGTCTGCCCGGCCATTCATCTCCCTCCATCTGATTTGTGAATGAAAGAGCAGAGATGGAGGCGAGCAGATGAAAGGAGGGACGCTCACACAAACAGGCTGCTCACAAGGATAAATGTTGCTTTTTTATGTTTCTTCCCAATGAAAAGGCTCAATAAATGACAGAAATCTGGTCCCACATCAGAGAGAAGGTCTGATAGCAGAGCAGCAGGCTTTCATATTCCACTGATGAACATTTTATTTGGTAGATTTGGGGTTTATTCTTTTTTTATTGCTAGGTTTGGTGATATTTACAGTGCAATTGTCAAAGTAAAGGAACAAGAGATGTGAAGAACAGGAGAGGAGACAGAGGGACCAAAAACAAAACAAAGTAGTAGAAAGAAAAGGAAAAAAAATAAAGGAGGGGAGAAAAGAAAACAATAAATAATGATAATAGAAAAATGAAATAATGAATGTCAAAATAATGCTATAATAATAACAATTAGCAAGAAAATTCATATTTTCATTGAGTATCATAACTAAGTTTAGGTATGCACGTAATAAAACTCTTAAATTAATTCCACAGGTAAATAATTCCACAGGTTAATATAAGTTATGATAATTATGATTATGATGAAATAACATGATTTGGGGTTATCTATCTATCTATCTATCTATCTATCTATCTATCTATCTGTCTATCTATCTATCTATCTATCTATCTGTGTGTATGTATTTAGTTTAGGCAGATTAGAATCCGCCTCATGTCTCGTTTCCTCTTTCTTTCCTTCTTTGCTGAAGGCTTTCGGAGCATCCAGCTTTCATATGTAGGAGCACAGCTGGCAGGAAATGAGAGCAACGAGGGTTCAGATCAGATTGAATCCCACAAACATCTCGTGTCTTGCTTCGTTAATTTCTACCTACCACACACTTTTCTTCCTTATCGTCCTTCTTCTGTCTTCTTTCCGTCTCATCTGGCAAAAAGAAAATGAATGCAGATGTGGCAGGACAAGTAGAGATCAATCCCACATCCTCCCAGGTGAAAGCCTGTTGGTTTCTCCTTTTATTTCGAATTGCCTGAATAAAACAAATTTCCAGCATAATCTCATTTTCCTAATAAATCCGACCATGTTGGGAAGAATATTTACTGCTGCTCTACTTTGTAATTATTTCATATTTATTAGTAGTGAAAGGGTGGCTCCTGTTGAGCAAACATGGTTTGGTTTTCATGCTTTGTCAGCCAGCGTGCACCTTAAATGATCATAACACTTTGGAAAGGCCAACACTTAAAGGAAGAGTAGATTAAGATATTATAAAACAGTTTCTCTGCTATTTTGTTGATGTGTTTTCTGTTAGAAGAAATAAAAAAATATCAAATGAAGAAAAAAAAATCTGCAAGTTTGCAGCATGCTGCAGTAAAATTCTTTTCTCCCAGCAGGTTGACTGGTGGACGGAAGAGAAGCTGCAAAAAACTTAGACTCTCAGATAAAATGTGATTTTATTTAAAGATTTCTATCAGGCACAAGAGTTATCATCATTAAACACGGCGAAGCGGCTACCTGGGTCACATGGTACAGTGCTGAGGTTCAGTCAGAGCGGAGGGACAACAAAACAGCAGCAGACAACACGGAAATGATCCGGACGGGACAACACGCTGCTCAGTCAGTACATCCAGATTTACACAGAAACGTCTGCAAACATGAACCAGCAGCATCCAGTAAAAACAACACAATCCTGTAGGTACAGAGTTTAGTGGCTAGTGCAGGTCACAGCTTAGCTTATGGCTTCAGATAGAAAATCTAACGTTACAAATCTCACATGGAAAGATGAAAAAAGCTCAATAAGTCTCATAAAAATGCACAAAGCTGCTACAGTCAAGCTACTTCCCTGCAGGAATGAAAGATGGAGGGAGGGACCGCTTTATTAGGGAGCAGGGTGGATGTGTGGAGGAGACCAGCTTCTCTGGACGAGATGTAAAAATGTGATTCTACCAGGAGTGAAAATGAAAGGATTGAAGACTTCGGGTCATTTAAAAAAAAACTTCTTAAGCCTTCTAGGTTTGTTTTGTGAGGTTAGATGACCGCTACAAAGGCTGGGGTTATGGCAGGAGGAGGATGTTAACCGGGCTGTGGCGAGCTAAAATGCAGAGACAACAGGAAGTGATTGGATGTCTTTATGATAAGAAGCTAAAAAACGCAGAGAAAAACATAACAAACCCCAAGTTATGGCAGAAACAGCTAAAATAAGTAAGTAAATAAAAATCAGTCATCCCATTAAAAGGATTTCTACCAGCCTCAAAAGCACAATTACTGAAACTTTATCTTTTGTCGTGAAACAATCTATTCTTTTATAAATGAATGGGACTAAAGTGGATTTATTTTAAGTGGATCCCAATAAATTGGCCTGAATTGATGATGATGATGTCTGTAAAATGTCCTGAGATGAATTTGCTGTGAATCGGTGCTACATACATAAAGTTAAATTGACAAAAAACATAATTTCAATCCTCAGTTGGAATTCCTGCACATTCAAGCTGTGATATGTCAACATTATATTATCACAGTGCAAAGTGTCCACAAGGGGGCAGAAGACCACGATCAGATTGTTCAACAAGGTTTTAGAAAATTTCAGCAGAAAAAGATGCAAAAGGTTTAGAAGCTGTTTGTTACAGATACTTAATGCTCATTTTTAATCACTTTAAGGTAAAAGTTTGTCTCAAAACTCTGCCGGACACAATCAGATACTGGTCTTCTGGCCCCTTGTGGTCACACTTTGCATTACAACAACTTAGGCGATAAACAGTAAATGTATAAAAATGATCTGTTTCAATTTATTTTACATTTTCTCAAAAGGCCAAATGAAGAATTCAGATGAAAACGAAGGACTTTTCTGTCCATGTTTTCTTGGTTTTGCTTTCTAAGGTTCAACACTCCGACAGGATTGTCTGAACACAAACTGACTCCAAATATGTTTACCTCGGAGAACTGCAAAGCGCTACAATACAGAAAAGTCCTGCAAATGCTCACTCCATTTGCAGCCTTTTGTGGTGTTTAGAGGAGATTTCAATCCTTATTTAAGATGTTTGTGATTTGATCAGCTGCATACAGTCAGAGCTAAACGCTGAGTGTCCGCGTCACATCGCAGTGCATGTGTGAAAATACACTCCCAAGAAAAAAGTTGGAACATATGGAAAAGATTAAAAGATGGTGGTTTCTGCAGTAATATTCATGCCTGATGAAGTTCATTTAATCTTTCAATGTAAAACATTTTAAAGCCTGAAACTGATAAAACAGCCTGAATGCAGAAAGAGTCAGATCACAGTTAGATTTAAATATCAATGATTGACGTCATGATTTGCTACATGAGAGTCTTTAAGGAACAAAGATGGAGAGAAGATCTCTCTTTCAGATTCATAAAGACGACATGAGAAAGTGCTGAAAGCGAAGGAAACGCTGAATAAAAGGGAAAGAAATAACAAAATAAACTGGGACTAAAAGGGTGGATTCCTCAGGCACTGAGAGTTTCCTCATGAAGCTACTTCAGATTCTACATTCAGAGCTGTCCTCGTGGGGCTGGAGGCGCTCAGAGAGGCCTTTTCTCCATGCTGAAAGAGCTCACAGTTTTTCTAAGCTGCTGACTCAGCCGGGATCCTGCTTTTATCCACATGAGGGGATTAGAAGAAGGTCCACTCCGTCTGAAAAGTGGCCGGAGGATTTTATGCTATCGGGTCACTTTTTGGTCTCAGCGCTCTGCTTGTTTTTTTGGGAAACATTGAGATGAAACCAACATTTCCACCAGGAAAAAGAATGAACTTTCATCACTGCCTCCTACAATCCAAACATCTTGCAGAGGGAGGGAAGCTTTTTGACCTTCCATCATCATCATCAGCATCATCATCATCATCATCATCATCATCATCATCATCATCATCACGAGACTGGAAGACTAGAGGAGATCATGAGAGTGGAACTGAGAAAACAAGGCAAACACATCCATGACAGGGATGAAGGACCTTTAGGATTATCGGTACCTGCTGGTCCACAGGGTGGAGACGGAAACACTGCAATCGATTGATTGGCAGAAAGAATCGTCACTTCCTGTGTGCAGAAGCAGCGAAGCTTCATCTACGTCTCAGTGCTTTCACACCCGCATCATCCGGTTGGTCTTCCCCAGGCGGACTAAAGCACCACCAGCGTCTAACAGAGTCGCAGCAGCTTCTCGCTCTGCAGCCAGACCTCCCAAAACAGACAATCCTGCTCATCGATTGGCCGGAGCAGCAAATAGCTGGTTTACCATGAGAACATGGAGCAAGGAGGAAGAGGAGAAGCTGAAGCTGATCCGTCTGATTAGGTGGATTCAAACTTAAAGGCTGATAAAGAGGGTCCTCAGTGAAAACATAAATATCTCATTGTTGCCTCATTTCTGCTGTTTCAGTCCCATTATTGCAGCAGTTTATCTGTCAGACACAAACAGCGGAGGAAAAGCTTGTAGACAATCAGCAGGGAGCGAGCTGCTCTGATGGCAGCGGGGGAAAGTTCAGGATGATACAAACAGCTGAAAATCTACGGGACGAGTTCAGGAAAACACAGTTTTCTCTTCTTATTGCTTCTCTAAACACAGACAGCATGGAGAAAGCAGCCTTCCCTTCTACTTCCTGTCACAGCTCCCTCTGAAAGCCTGGATCTTCCCCTCCTTGCTGCTGAAAGCTGCAGCCATGTGTGCTTTCACTGATCAGCTGTGCTACAAAAGCCCTTCATCCTCTTCTTCCTCCTCAGACCCAGAGGCCCGCTGGCCGCTGCGCTGTGTGGGCCGGCGTCTGCAGCTACAAATAATACTACAGCAGAAATCTAGCAAGTCGTGAGCATCAGAAACCGCGGTCCCACACAGCCCACAGGATGCTCTGCCACCCCTTCATGTTGTCATAGTTACCGCCTGCTTCCCTGGAAGAAGCCATCAGATGCTGCTAACGCTGTTTCATCCGCTTCTGTTTGCAGGTTGAACTTTTTCATTAATAATAAGTTAAAAGGCAGGAAAGCTGTGCTTCACGTCTCAAAGCAAACGGCTGCTCCAGGTTACTCGGAGCAGCTTTTACAACGATCTGACTTCCTCAGCATTACCTGTTAGCAATGCTGCGTGTTGCACAGAGACGCCACATGCAAACAATCAGAAACCCACCATCTGCCGCGCTGCATCACAGCATGAGTACATGTAACACATTTTCTCCCTGGCCTTCATACTTTGGTTTTACTCTTATTCTATCATCATTTTTTCTGTACTTTTTCTGTTTAAATGCTTCTTTATTGTAAATTTGATTGTTCATAAAATGTTTTACTTGCCAGCAGTTTTGTTTCTGTGCTTGATTACGATCAGAATCAATAATTAGAAGGAAAAACCGTTAAATGATCGTGAAATCTCAAAGGAAAAGTATCGGGGATAAAACTTATGAATGATGGGAAATAGAAAGATGAACCTGACCGACGGGGAGAAGCTAAGCGGCTGCTGTTACATTTTCTCTGCAGCTCCTCATTGTGCTGAGATTTCTGTGGTGTTTGGACAGAAGCCTGGATCATGAAATGGGACAGCACTTTCCATCTGTTGTGACACATTCAGGCCAGTTCTGCTCCTGTAGGAAAATGAAATAAACCGAATGTAGAGCACCAAATGTCCCGTCCCCTGCATCCTCTGTCTGGATGTAAAGGAGGCGCTGAGGCTTAGCCGAGGGTTCTTATCCAAAATGAGAGCAAAGAAAAGATGCAGCAGGTTTTTACTCACCCAAACAGAGACGGGGGTGGGGTGGGGTGGGGTGGGGGTGGGAGGGAATCTGCTCACTGTGCTCATCCTCCCACACAAGCCCAAACAGACTTTTCTAAGCAGAACCTACTCAGACCTGAGGATGCCTCTAACATGTTAACTTACAAAACAAACTAAGATGCTTTCATGACCAAAATAGACATTTTCCATCTTTACAAAAATCCAAAGAAATATGAGCAGAAGTTTGGTGGGATGCTTAAAAGTCCACATTATGTCCAATCAGAGTGCTGCAAAACAAACTCATTTATCTTCACAAAAGTTCTATTTGTCAGTAAGAGTGAAGACCAGCTCATCCTGACCAGGAAGTCAGATCTTTGGATGTCCATGTGGAAACATGTATGGCTACTGAGGCTCAGAGACGCTGCATCAGCAGGAGAGCTACGGTGTGAGAGCGTTTCAGTTCTTCAGGCTCGCCGTCTCAGCCGATGCAGTTCAGACGCTCCGGTTAGACTTTGACAGCATCGGAGTCAAATCTCTTACTCAATCTCATTCAGTTTGAAGCTAAAGCTCTAAAAGTCAAAGATTATCAGTGTGAGCGACTGCAGAGCAAAAAGCCACCGATACTAACCAGCAGCAGTAAACGGCGCTAACTCCCGCCATTTCCAGATATGACAACCTTAATCAACCAATGAAACATGAAATAAGGGTACTGCTCCTTCATGAAACAGTTACGTAATTCCTACAGAGAATAATAATAAGATCCCATTTCTGGATAAAAGTTAAATAAGAACAAATAAATGGAAGACATCCTTGCTGAAGGCCCGTTTATGCTCGTACCTTTCATCCATCCTTTGCTTCATTTTCTGTGGCCTGATGCAGAAAACCGAGGAAACAGCGGGGCAGCGGTCAGCAGTCAGCAGTATGTGACCAGAGAAGAAGACGACGTATGCAGAACGGTTTCCAACTGATGTCAGACCAGAGGAGCCACTTGGTAGCCACGGCCGTACATAAACGGGCCTGAAGACATCAAACTACAGACTTCAGGGTTTACTCAGCCAAACCGGTGTCAGACCCCTGCATGGAGACGCGCTCTCATTGGTCAACAGAGAAAAAGTCTGCAGATTAATAACAATTGTTTAGTGGTCAGAACCCCCCCCCCTGGATAAGAGGGCGGGGCCTTTACACGTGGGCGTATTTGGCACTGGTTAGAGACTCTCTCTGATTGGTTGATGAGTTTGGTGCAACTTTTCACTTATAAACTTTGATTTTTGCTACGATTGATAAACGTAACAAATAAAATGTTCCACAAGAGATCAGCGGTGAAACGACAAACTACTTATGTACACAACCTCAGCGTCACCGACACACAGTCACGTCTCTAAGTTTCTGTGAAGGCTTTAGGCATTGGGCTGGGTTTTCCCTCCATCTCTGCTCCGTCAGAGCAGGCGGACCTCCACCCGGCGGCGGTGCCTCTGGGATCCTCATCTGCAGAGCTTCCCGCTGTGTAAACACATTTATCCGCCTTTAGTGTTCCCGATCGCGCCGCCGCACCGGCACGGCAAACAGCGGCAGGGTCCGCGTGGGCGACGACGTGTCGGGGCCAGAGTTCGTCGCCAGGGGGTCCCTGGCCTTGTTTCCGAGGCGATCTGAGGCGGACAGGTCCTGGCACACCTCATAGGAGCATTTCCTCTTCTGCAGGGCTTCGGCTCGGACGGCCAGAGAGCGGGCGCACACGGTCAGCAGCACGATGAGCGTGCCCAGCAGCAGCGACACCATCGGCCAGAGGACGCAGTGCAGCAGCACGCTGGTGTCATGGGAACGCCGCCACAGCACGTCGTCAGGCCTGAAGCACAACAGGAAGAAACACGAGAACATTTATTTAGCTTGTTTCAGTTTTATTTTATTTTTCTCTGATTGTTATTTTAGGAAATGTTAGTAAAACCCAACATTTCCTGCAAATATTCATATTTTTTTTATCAAACTAAAAAATCTCCAAACCAGCTTTGCTGGGGCTTATATCTGATTTACTGTAAAATGATTTTTTTCTGACCAAGACAAGCGATTTTTAGAGTTTAATGTCCGACATCCCATAAAAATCAACTGAAAATAAATGAATGCATGCTACATTGGCAAAAATCAGCTTTTTGGAAAGTTTTTCATGAGCTCGACTCTGCTGCTGCACCGTCCATGAAGATGAAAACAAAAACACTTTTTTTTAAAAGATATATTGCCAAGAATGTATAAAAATGAATAAAAATAATCCACCAAACATGAATCTACTGACTTTTTGTGCTTGTTGTGTTAATCCGTAATCAGGAACACAGAAAGGACGCCTAAATGCAACATGATCAATCTCACTCTCTCCAACACGGAGCTATAAGCTAAAAAAAACACGATTAACTTGTTTTATAGAAAGTTAGAATTCATTAATAATGCCCAAGCAGCAAATCTTATGCTCTTATTTATAAATGCAATTTAAGCTAAGCCCTCTTTTAATTTAAAAAAAACCCAAAACTACACAGCTAATCTTTATTTTAAGTGATTTTATTTTGATTTCATTTAAATGCTCCACACCTTTCTAGCTTCCCGTCCTTCTCCGAAGCCTGCTTTAGAAGGAAAACACACGTTAATGGAAATATCAGATAAATGTAAAATTACACTGAAATATGGGCCAAAGTGTGAGACGAATAGAGGCCTGACTTTATGTTGATGTTTGCATTAACTACATGTTTTAAGTGATGTGAAAACTGTTATTTTTTTATCTGTTGTTACAAATAAAGATTAGTTTAAACATAAAAAAGCACCATTAGCATGGTGTAGCAAAGCATAACCCACCTCCAGCACATGGGATGTATGATGGTTAAATAACATTAATAAGTTGAGTTTTAACCACCAGCAGAGCAGAGTATTTGACACAGAGCTGTTTTTTTCCCGCTTACAAAGCATGTAGAGATCTACTCTGTATCAAAGCTGCTCTTCTACTGAGAGAGAGAATCTAAAACCAAAATGCAGAAAATCACAGTGGATGATTTTTAGTCACAGTGGATGAGTCTGCTGTGCTGCTGCTGGGTTGTGTTGCAGGACATGTTTCCTTTACTCTGACTATCAAGATGCCAGTAAGTATGAGGTATTAAAGGAATACTTCCACCTCAGAATGATGTGCTTTCATTTTCTACTCGCCCTCATACTGATTAAAGGAGCTATGCCTCAGATTTTAATCTCAAGTTTCTACACAGTATTATGTGGTAAAAGGGGGAAGTCCATAAAAATGCCTGATTGCACATATGTACGAGTCCAGGCCAATTTAGTTGGTGATGGCTATTTTCTAGCTTTGGCATGATTCTCCCTGCCAATGGGGTTAACTTCCAGATTCCTTATGGGAACACTCTTACTGGCTGATCGTAACCCACACCCGGCCATCGCGCCACGCCAAAGCTATAAAATGGCAGCTTTCGCTAACTGGACTCTTACGTGATCAATGAGTCATTCAATTTAATGGACTTTCCCCTTTTCACAATGTACTGTGTAGAAACCATTTTTCTTAGATTAAAATCAGGTATAGCTCCTTTTAACACTCTGGAAAGCTTTATTTATCATGCAGCCGGAGATGTGGGGAGATTTTTGTTCTGCATCGATTCACTTGCAGTGATGATGAATGGCGCTTGTTGAAAAAGTCCTAACTTGGCAATATTCCTCCCTACTGCTCGTCCAGTGTAATCCCAGTGTCCTGAGTGGGTAGCGTCCATAATTAACCTGAACTTACATTGTTTAGTACGTTGTAGAGCCCGAA
>JBAMHT010000024.1:1247668-1261498 GCA_037177075.1 Craterocephalus fluviatilis | reverse complement strand
TCTTATGTTGTATGTAAAGCACTTTGAATTGTCTTGGACCTGAAAAGCGCTATATAAATAAACTTGCCTTGCCTTACTATTCTTTGTTTCAAATAAATAAATAAAAACAAATACCAAACATGCACTCTCTCCAGTCTGACAATTTACTGAAGATGCAGTTATGATGTGAACTCCCTGAGCTGCAGGACGTTTAGCAGGTTGTTAAATGTGAGGGACAGAGGATAAGAGGCATGTAGATGTTCAGGTGAGGAAAGCATCCTATTAACGGGCACAGTGATGTGTGTGTGTGTGTGTCTGTGTGTGCGCTCATCGTACTCGGGCGAGTTGAGGTTGAGGCCGAGCGTTGTGAGGTCAGAACCTAGCGCCAGATGGACCATGCCGGGGTCCGTCTCCGCCGCCCGGATGAACGTCAGTAAACCGATCATCCCAAACTGGTCCGTTACCATGCCAATGGGGATATTGGTCACACGCCCTGAGACGCAGATAAAACACACGAGGACGTTTGAGACTGAAATCCATCTGAAATCCGTCCTTGCGTCTTCTTCCCGTGATGTCTCACCGTCAGGAAGCACCTGAATCCCTTTCTTCTGCTGGTTGTTGTTGCTGGGGGCGGAGCTTTTGTCGCCGGGGAACTTTGGACCATCTGAGCTGGAGGTGGACTTTCCTGATGAGTTCAGATTCTGATTGGACAAAAACAGGAAAATGCTGCATGATGAAAAAAGGTAATCCTAAATGATGAGAAGAGTTAACGAGAGGAGAAAAAAAAACTGGAGTTAGAGAAAAAAAAACGACATTTCCGTTTAATTGAAAAAGGAAAACTCAAAATACAGAAATAAAAATATAGAAATCCAACCGTTTTGCTGTCTTCATTGGTGCTGGTGGGGTCTTTGGGTTGGTAGTTTGACCCGGGGAGAGCTGGGAAGTCTTCGTTGTGGATGGAGAAGTCCTGCGACTGCTCACTGGACGGCTTGGTTACCATGCCAACTGCCAAAGGAGACAAGTGGAACAGGATCAGAGAAAAAACAGATGCACAACACAAACGCCATCACTTTTTATCTGGAGAAAGTGTCGCATTTCAGGACTGGCAGAACGATGTCCCTGCTCATGCTCAATAGTCTTAATGAAAAGGTGGAGGAAGAAAATGAGAAATCAGACAGAAATTCATTTTATTACATGTAAACCTTTGAGTCATTTTTCAAAACTGATGTTAAAACTCCAGTTTTTTATGTTAGTTTGGATGTAAAACAAAGAAAATCAAGAAACTGCGAAAAGCTCGCTTACATGTCAATCAGTCTCCCTGCTGGTAGAGGCTTATACCCGAGTTTTTTCTGGTCATCTTGGTGCTGCAGCTACTCCTGGTGTTTATTATCGTGCACATAGATTGTCTTTACTTTTTGGGGCCTCCTGGTAAATCAGGCGTCTTTTATACAGAACTCATTTCAGCTGCTCCTGAACTGATTTGTAGCTTGTAGCCGAATGTCTCCTCCTGGTCTTAAAAGGCTAAAAGACCCACAAATGAGGGCGCAGTAGGAAAAATGGATATTAGATGGGGGGACACTAGCCCAAAGGAGGTTGAGAAACACTGCCCTACAGTTTA
The DNA here is from genome assembly GCA_037177075.1 of Craterocephalus fluviatilis. Lineage (NCBI taxonomy): Eukaryota > Metazoa > Chordata > Actinopteri > Atheriniformes > Atherinidae > Craterocephalus > Craterocephalus fluviatilis. The sequence goes on along the minus strand of JBAMHT010000024.1, from coordinate 1,259,901 downwards.
ACCATTTTGTTTTTTTTATGTGTTTTTGTCGCCTTTTCCGTCCCCTCCTTGTCAGTTCCAACATTAAACGTAACTAAGCAGCATCCCAAACAAAGCGCAATAAATCAAGTATCACTGGCCTCATATCCTCCATTAAACTCCTAAAATCTGTTCAGGAGGATGCAGCTCATCGTCCTGCTGTCGGCTCACTGCTCTTATACAGGAAGAAACACTTTGAAAGTTTCTCTTTCTGCTTCCTGTTTGTAAATGTTTGCAAGTTGTGGGTGCAAGCTGTGTCTGAGTGTTACCATAAGGTGCCCGACCGGCCAGCGGGTTGAGCAGTGGGGTGGGATTCGAGCCTCCGTCCCTCCGACTCCGGTCAGCCAACGCTGGGAAGTCGGACAGGTCCAACCCCGTCACATTCTCGCTGCCGTCTGGAAGCAAACAAGCAAGTGAGGGCACGAAGACGAGAAGCTTTCTATCAGATATTATTATTTCTATCAGATAAAATAACAGTAAGTGCTAAACTGCTAAACGCAGCTTTAAAAAAAAGCTCTGACTCCGAAGACAGGAGGTACACTCGACCCTATTTTAGCATTTCAACTTCAGCTTTAAAAAAAAAAGAAATATATTTCTTTTTCTATGAGTCCATGCATTTCCCCAGCAGAGACCAGTCCTAGTGATGGTGTGGGACAAGGCTGCAGAGACCCCCACACCACATAAATTACACCTGGCTTTTCAAACAAAGGTCCAGGAATTTCTTTTTTAACATACTGTATGTGAAACATTTCCAAATTAAAATTGTATAAAAAACATTCAAATCCCTTTTTGTTTTGCTGTTACTGCTCATCAATATACAATAAAGCTGAATGTTGCCAAATACTTAAAGTTGAGGTTATCTTTGAAAAAGGGACGGAAGCAAACACATTTTGAATATTTTTTCTGGTTGAGTTTAAAATCTGCATTTACTCTTCATGAATGAAAGTGGAATCTGAGACCAAATGTTGTACCTGTGCCGTTGAAGATGTTGTTGGATAAGGAGTTGTTCATGTTGAAGCCTGGATTCCTGTTCACCCCGAACCCTGACATACTGACACACAGAAACATCGCGTTCAGCCGCTCATCTCCTCACTGAGGCATCATCAGGTTAAACAACAGAAGCTGCAAACCTGTTGATGGTGAACGGCTGCCGCGCCTGCTGCTGCTTGGGCATGCCGATGATGCTGGGGGACGACCGGCTGGGGCTCCCCATGCTGCCGCTCCTCCCTCCTGCACCGCTGCCGCCCACCCGGTCTCCTCCAATCCCACCCGTCTGGCCCGTCGGTCCGCCCACCTGCTGGTTGTGGTTCAGCACGCTCCGGCTGCTCATGGGCAGGATGGTCCTGCATGGAGAGAGATGAGGAGCACCGCTGCTTAGACCAGGTTCATCACAACACTCTGACATTCTTTCCACCTTAACTGGTTCATGATGCAATTTAGTATAAAGATTAAATTTACAGACATTTCCAAAATAAGAGCAGACAAAGATAAACATCCCCTTTCTTAAAAACTCTCTGAGGAATTTATACATTTCAAAACTATCAAAAATGATTTTCTATGAATGATTATATAAATAAATAAAAAAATAAAGAATAAATTAAAAAATAAATAAAATAGAATAAATAAATAAATGAATGATAAAATAAAATAAAAAGAATGATTGAATGTCAGCTTGAGTGCACAGTTCATATCTGAAACCCAGTGATGGACCACCACACCTCCCCCGGTGCATTTGGGTAGCAATGCACACTTCTGTGCCTGCTTCCTGGTTAGCCATAGCCAGAAGCTAATATTCTGCACCACACACTGTGTAAGCTGTGGAACTGTGGAGGACCTAACAACGCCCCTGCATCAGGGGTGCTCAAGTCCGTTACTGGTAATCTACCATCCTGCAACGTTTAGATGCATCCCTTCGTCAGCATCTGAACCAGGTGAATGCCTCTGCAGAGCTGAATGACATGCGCATGAGTGTTGGAAGAAATATGGCTTTCCAGCCAACGCTCTGCCACCAGGTCTGCAGATGTGAAACGTTTCAATCTCCCTTCTCCCATATTTATCCCTGCATTAAACTGGGATGAGAGGGACAGTCATTGAGCTTCTTTCAACTTATGTCTAATTCCTCATCATTTCACTAAATGGGAAAAAGTGGAGTTAATTCTTCTCCAACATGAGAGCGGGACAGTCTAAAGTCTAAAGATTTACGTTGCAATATGTAAACAGGGCATAAAGGCCAAAACAAACCAGCCGCAGGGTTAAGGAGACCAATCACATCGACTGTCTTGTCAGAGAGGACACTAAAAACTGAGCCGGGACCCTAAATGTTGCTGTGGTGTACCTGCTTGGAGAAGGCGGCGTGTGCATCGTGCCAGAGTTGGGAGTGCTGGCATGGCTGGAAAGTTGGCTGGCAGACTGGTTCAGTCCACTTCGACTCAGCTGAGGTGCAGCGCTGCTGTTCATCCCACGCATGGGAAACCCTAGAGCACCTGCACGCAGACAGGGAGAGACATACACGAAAGATTATGCATATGAGCATAATTTATTCAACTTGATGGTTACTGAAACAAACAACATCTGCTGTTCATCTTTTATCCAGATTAGATGAAAAAAGACAACTAATAGAAATTCATCAATTCCTTGGGGAGATGCCCCGAGGGAAATTAAGTTTTCAGCAGCAGAGATTTACATAAGAGAAACTATATTTATAAACAGAATAGAAATTTTAAGTAAAACAATGCATATATATGAAAAACTTTTAAAAACTATAAATGATAAGTGCACAGCTGTAATTTTTAATGAGTGCAGTACAGCACTGTATGTTAAAACCAAAGAAATGCATCTTTGCTCTGCTGACATGTTAAACAAATTACATAGATCAGGATTAAACAGATAATGTCCAGATGCAGCAGTCTGATGTTTCTGCTCCCTGTATCTACTTCATGTCACCAGTAAGTCAGTTTAACTGGTCCCACTGGGCCCCTTTCACTGCAGCAGAGATGTGTGAAAACATGAAACCAATGCATGAAGCAACTGTCTGACGTTTTATTTGTTCGATCAAATCCAAACTGAATGTACGGACACACAGCCGGTGGACACGGTAAGGACTTACTCTGTGGGCCGTATAAACTGGCTCCCAGCTGTGACAGCTGACCCGTCGACGAGGCAGAGGAAGACGCCAGCATCTATGGACAGAAAACAAACATGTCATCCGTTCACCGTGATCCGCTAGCGCTGCACACCTCCAAACGAGCAGCCTGATCATTAATCGGTTCATACAAAATGAAGCTGAGCTGAAGGTTTGCTAATTATTTTTTATGTAAAATTATCAATACAACAACTGATTTAAAGAAAATTATTTGTTTCATGTGCTTATCACTTTTCTTAAGCTTCTCAGATCAAAATTTCTGGATCTCATTACTGTTTTCTGGAAGCAGGACCAGCAGTGATCGACCATCACACGGTGCATTTAATTAATGATGTAACACAGTAATAGCTGGGTTTAAAGAAAATAAAGTTTTATGTGATTCATTTTTATTTTATGTTACTATAAAGAAATTGCTGCAGGGATAAATTAAAACAATCAAATCAAATCAGAACAAATAACTATTTATAACAAATATGACTGAGGACAGATCTAACAATTTCCCCAACATTTCCAGGGACCAGAATATTCGATGCAGCTTTCAGCAGAAAATAAAAATAAAAACTGCGATTGATTTCCCTTTTTTTCTGGATAGATCTTTTGTCTTCCCATCCCGACATCCAGATTATATGTCTAAATATCTCATGGCTGGACAATAACAGCTAGAATAACATTTGATATCTTTAGTTTTGCTTACAAAAGCTTGTAGGAACTATGAAGAATAAAGTCTGGAACAGATGAGATGATATTCACAGCCCCTGTTAACACTGCAGACCTGCGAAACTGAAGCATCGTTGACTTACGTCTTTGTCAGCTCGGTGAGGAGGGAACATGGACTGTTGGCTGTAGTAGAGACTGGAGTCATCCGCGTAGTCGCTCTCTAGCCCTCCCTCCATAAACTTCTTCCGGTTAGCACCAAACATGCCGCGTGTCACCTGGAAAACCAGACAAGGAAAGCCACCAGTCAGCTGAAGAGACAACATAACATCAGATATGTCTAATTATAACACATGCATCTGTAAACTGACGCAGGGTTCAAGGACAGAAAAAAACATCAACAATCAAGAAATACAACGATAAATACCCAGATGTTTGTTCAAGACTAGAATTTCTAGAAAAGTCGTTGAAAGTGAAGATCTAGTGTGAGCGGCTTAGAGAATGCTTGCTTTCCAGGACCCTTGATGGAATTTCCAAAACTCTTCTTTGAATGTTTCTGCTGTTTTATTCCGTTTTCTGTCTAGACGATCCCACACTGCTTTGGTAATGTAGAGGTCTGGGTTCTGGGGAGGATCCATCACACCATCAGACCGCTTTGATCTTCAGTCCAGTTCTCAGATCATGTGACCCACCTCAGCCTTTTCTCCCCGTTTCCCTTCCTCAAGAGGGGTTTCTCGACAGCCACCTCTCTTCAGAGACCATTTCTGATGAGGCCAGCAATAGAGGACTCCTTCATGTGTCAGTTTCTGCACCATGCTGCAGAGATATATCATGTTTCCTGCTCTTTGGGAATCACCTTGTTGCTGTTACAACTTTGTCTTCTACCTGTCAAATTGTCAGATCTCTTTTTTTTAATAAAGAAATGGGAACAAATTATGTGTATAGTGTCAACAGTTTTTTCTTTCTTACTGAAACTATATGCCTTTATATTTCTATGTTTAAGCTACTGGAAATTTAAATTTATCTTGGAGATAAATAAATTATCTATCATCATCGTCATCGTCTTTATTTGCCTGAAGATCAATTTAAAATCTGGTTTCTTGACACAACTCTGGTTCATCACTTGAGTTAGGAGCTTTTTTTTTATACTTAAATGATTGATGGGTCACATTTCAGTGACTTATAGAAGAAAAACACAGTCCTCTTATTCTGGTCAGGAACAAGAACTGGACTGAAAATGAGGGAAAAGCACAGAACATTTTCAGATCAAACAACTGTAGAAAGCTGGAGTTACTGATCAATATCACTTTTTAAAAAAACTACAAAAAGTCAGAGACAAGGAACAAGGACTGGACGCATAGTTTTGTCATGCATATCTCCATATCTGCGAAAAACATACGGACCATGATTCCTGCATAAATGTTTCTGTCTTTTACTCCACAAGGCTGAACTCAGACACAATACACAACATATAGCATGCTATCGGCGGCTACATGGGCGCTTACACGGCTGCTGCACGGAGGGTTTAAGGCGGTTGCTTCCGCCGTTTATAATGTTAGAAAAAAAGGGATAACCCCTCAGTATAATATGTGGATACACGTGGTGAATATCAAAAGTTTAGTTTTGTTTAGAAACATCGTTGGAGGTGAAGTAGTGTGGCAGAAAGCTAAAAGCAACCACGCAAGCTAATGCTAGCAACTAATACTGAGTGGGGCCATTAAAACTAAGCTATCAGTTAGTTTAATCACATTATAAAGCTTTTTGTCTGTTCTCAAAATTTTTTAATTTAAAATTTCTTAAAACGATTTTTTTCTTTGTTTCCCATTATATCTGCAACTACAGCTAACTAGCTAAAGGCTAACAGCCAGGCTAACGCTAGGCTAGCGCAAGCTAACAGCTAATAGCGACGTAGAAACAGGCAGGCCCGGAAGCCGAGCAGCGCTAAACTTCCATTCACGTGCGGGCAACGTTGGTTCTGATGCGGTCCAATGGACAGACAGCCCGGCAGAGAGAGGACCGGCGGGAAAAGTGCCTTTTAGCTTCGGATTTGGGCCTGCTGTTCCACTTATTTCCCCCAAAACAACAACAAAAAGCACCGGAACCGACCCCATCCTGCAGAATACGTTTTCAGGGCCTCGCCTTCAAAAATCGGTTATAACCACGGCGTGGGCCTTGTTTTATTCAAACGAAAAGCTGGTGTGGTATAAACTTAGAAAATATAATTAATTAGAAAAAATAAGAGCTCACCGCATCAATCTGTCCTCCCCGCTACAATCCAAGATGGCCGACATCTGTTTGCCAATCAGGAGGATGCTAGGATGACCTCTGACCCCTGAGCTCCATCAGTCCCCTGCCAAACGTCTCAGTCTGCATCACATTGTACTGCTCTAAGTGTTAAAGTATGAATTCTGGAGCACCTTATTCATATTCTGTTTAAAATGAAGGTAACTATCTTTACATGAACAGCAACACATCGTTATCTGGTATTTTTTATTACGGAGTTAAAAGTTAAGTTTAGGTCTCGACTTTCACCTGATCATGTCTACACCTTGATGCTGCTGTTCTTGGATCATGTCTTGTTGGAATTAACCAGTTTAGCAAAGTTTTAGTTGTCAGACAGATGGACTCACATCTGACTCTGCAGAAGAGTTCATGGCCCACTCGGTAGGTCTGACAGGTGGTACGAGGTGTTTATGTTGATATACCCATCAGTGATGAATATATCTTTGAGATAAATCTTTATTTTGTATACATCCGAATCGGGATATGACTTTATTGCCAACCAGGTGTGCACATGCAAGGATGTTGTCTTGGAGTGGTGGTACAAAGACAAAATGAAATAAAACCATAAAATGTATTCACAGAGAATAAGTACAGTTTTGAAGTTTAAAATGATAAAAACTGTCTATATCTCTATATCTCTATTTAATTATAGTATGAACATTAATTATATTACATTGTCATACACATAAAGATTGTTTTTAAGGTCACAACTTATTTGTCCAATCTGATAGCAATGAGCACATGCTTGTTGTCAAAAACAAGCTTTTGTTGACATGATTGTGGATTTATAATCGTTACAATGATGTTTTTACAGCTCACATGGTGTAACTATGAATGTGTGTTTTCCAGCCCAGCAGTCTGCACAGACCCACGGTCGTGGTGCACATATCTGGCCCTCCAGAGCTTTTACACTGCAACTTCCAGATGTGCTGGAGAAATGTTCATCTAAAAGTTCCAGAGTATTAGCTCTGATATCTTGTCTACATTTGCTGCACGTAAACTTCATGTCTGGCTGCTGTGGTTCCTGTGGCAGCTCCTCAGCATCTGCCACTGCATTGTTTTGAGTGAAACTCGTGCAGCTTGTTGCAGCTGCAGCTTGGTGTCTTTCCTGCTCTCTGGGTGCTTTGTCTGGGCAGAGTCCTATACTCCTCGTACAACACAAGCACATTCATCACCGCCGGATCGAGCACGCCGTAAAAAACCTGCTGTAGGCGCCTCCAGCAGAGAGACGCTCTTCCCTACGCGGGCAGCAGACACGGTGCAGTTTGCTAAACATGGCTGCATGTCTGTATTTATACAGGTTTATGCATTTATGTTAAGATTTAGCTTTACAAAGATTGCACAATCATAAACATTACGCTTTTCAAAATGTAAATGTATCTGAACGTATACTTTCATGTGAATCCTCCACTCCTCTTCCTCCCAACACTCCGCTCTCCTTTATTTCACTTCCATTCTTCTCTCAGTGTGAGAGTGAAACATAAAGCAAGGAGTTAATTTATAGTCAACTTGGGACATAAATCTAACTGAATCCAGTTTTGGTAAATAAAATTTGTTGATTTCATTTTTATTTCAAGGATATGACATGAATTTGGGGATGAAGAACGGATAGGGACTGAATTAAACCAGTGGAGAGGGAAGAGAGTTTGTTGACACTGACTACATTTTTTTTGCAAAACAAGCCATTCCGGTTCAGTCTTTTTCTAACCAGACTGTCCTGAACTTTAACATTTAACTTTCAGCCTGAGGCTTGGAGAGTCTGAGACGTGGACTTGGGTATTTTCTGTTTCTGAGCTTTGCATTGTTTGATCTTGTGCTGAACTTACTGGGACGTCCACTCATGGGAAGATCTACACTGCATTTCTGAACTGATACATGGTAATGGTTTTGGGGAAATAACTTGCATGGAGAATAATCTTTATTTCTGTAGAATGAAGGACTCCAAATTTGGAAATTACCCATAAAAACCCTCCTATTGATGGATGGTAACTGCAGAGAAAATGGATTGTAATGTGTAATCTGTGTGTAATTTCGGTTACTATCAAATGTTCAAATACACATATGTAAAAATAAATACATAATAAAAATTCTCGCATGCACAAATTATAAAGATGCATTAACATTAAACTTCTAATAACATTTTTTATCTTTAACTACACAAATCCCAGATGTTTCATCTTCCAAAGGACTATTTTTATATCTCCAAACATGTCTTCTGTCGTATACATGTGAACGGGCAAGGCAAGATCATTTCTGTAGCAAATTTTCAGGCTCAAGACAATTCACAGTACTTTATATAAAACATTAACCATAAAAGGAAAGAAAGAGTTATAATAAAACCCATTAAAACACAAAAACATACAAATAAAATAAAATCATTAGAAAGATTAAAAGCAAGAGAAGCTAAAATTTACCATGCTATATCTACCTGTATAAAGATACTTTTACACACGCCCTTGTTTTTTCTGTTTTTATCTACATTGAAATTACAACCTTTTTTTTTAACAGGATCTGTGATTTTACTGGAGTTCTAACTCACAGCTACCCACCAGCACTTAAATCCAACTTTAGTGGTCTACCTTTGGGGAGAAATAGAGATCATGTTCTGCTCCGTTTGGTAAACAAAAACAAGAAATAGTTGTGAAGATTATAAATGCATGTTTGTTTTAGTTTTATTTTTTTGCAATGCTAGGTTTTGTCTCAGTCAAGTTTATCTTTATACTACATTTATTTTATAATTGATCAAATGTAGTCAGTGGAGGATTCAGGATATTTTGTGTGTAAAAACTGAAATAAATAGGGTTTGTCTAATGTTTATTGGTCAATGAGAGATTTTTCTTGTTTGATCATATTTGTGTAAAATAAACTAATTACTCTGAGTAGTTGATGAAAAATCTTTTTTGCAAAGTATCCATCTATTAAAGATATTCCAAACATGTCGTTATCTAAACCAATAAATCAAACGAAATGCATTGTGGTATTTTCTAACTTTTTTTTCAGACTTGGCGCTTTTTAACCGGAAGTTACGCCACGTGTGGCGTCAAGCCCTACCCCCCATTTGATTGGACGATTATGCTAACGCTCAATTTAACCAATGAGCGATCAGTGTGTACGCCGCTGTATCTATTTAAACCAGTACACGCCGTTGACCCCCATCATTCTTTCTGATCTATCGCATCTTAACAACAACATGTCTGGACGTGGAAAAACCGGAGGCAAAGCCAGGGCAAAGGCCAAGACTCGCTCTTCTCGTGCTGGACTGCAGTTTCCAGTCGGCCGTGTCCACAGGTTGCTCCGGAAGGGAAACTACGCTGAGCGCGTCGGTGCCGGAGCTCCCGTTTATCTGGCGGCGGTGCTCGAGTATCTCACCGCTGAGATCCTGGAGTTGGCTGGAAATGCTGCCCGCGACAACAAGAAGACCAGAATCATCCCTCGCCACCTTCAGCTGGCCGTCCGCAACGACGAAGAGCTCAACAAGCTGTTGGGTGGAGTGACCATCGCTCAGGGTGGTGTGCTGCCCAACATCCAGGCTGTCCTACTGCCCAAAAAGACCGAGAAGCCCGCGAAGGCCAAGTAAAGCTTCAAGTCACCAACAAAACAACGGCTCTTTTAAGAGCCACCCATCTCTCTGAAGAGTAATGATTTACAATATTTCAAATCTATAGGTATTTCACAAAGCATTCCTTCAACAGATTTTAATGTTTATAGTGTTATCTATATTATCCGTGCATATATTTATACAAACTTATGTTGAGTATCAAGACAAATCACTACAATAAAAGAACAATCAGGTAAACCAGGACGCTTTAAGCAATTGGAAACTCATATCCTATCAAAGTAACACCAACTCCACAAAGTTCTATTTCGTATAGGCTTCGCCCTTTAAGGCTATCGCTAGTGGGTTCATCCCTTCGCGCGCATGCGCAGCACTGAAAACTTTAGTCCACGCCCACCTGCACGTGGGCCTCACCTCGGTCTCACCTCGGGTATAAATTAGGCTGAGACCGGACAATCGGCTCCCATTTTTCTTCAGCGTTTGCTAGCTACTGAATTCTTAAGAGCGAAGACTAAAGCAACATGTCATCGGACGGCATCCGCGTGTGCCCGGTTTGTCAGACGGGCTACATCATGAGCTTCGACCTGCATGCCCGCTGCGAAGCTTGCCTCGGACCGGAGCACGCCGGCCTGGCTCTCACTCCGCAAGCGGCGTGCCCCTTCTGCAAACTCCTTCCGGAGAAGGAGAGGCAGCGGAGAGCGGACGCTTTCACCGAAGCAGCTGATGAAGCTTTCCCCGTCGCCGAGGCCTACGCGTTGGAAGACGCAATTGCCCTTTTTGCGGACGGCCCAGAGTCGGATGACTCTGCGCCAGGATCTCCATCTCCTTCCGGTACCGATCCCCCTCTCCGTGTGGAGGGGCTGGACGCGGAAGAGATCCCTACGGCTGTCGAGATCCCCACTTCCGCCATCACTGCCCTGCCGGCCGTAGGAGCTCTTGTTAAAGATTTGCCGCAGATGATTGGTCGGGCAGCTGCCCTCCGAAATCTGACGGTTCCCCCGGCGCAGGAAGCTCTTCCCCTGGATGAGATGGCGGGAAGCTACGCCTCAGCCCATACAGCCAGACGGGACCCCGTTTGGCCGCGTTTCCCTGCAATCCTGCCCTACCTCTCGGGGGCAGCGGCGGAGCCCGGGAAATTAAAGGCTCCGGTTTCCACCTACTCGCCCATCACCAAAGTGGAAGGGCTGACGGATACCGGCTTCCCGCCTGTCCCGCCTCTCGACCCCAGCCTCACGTCGCTGTTTGGTGTCCGAGCTAATGTGCTGAGCGGACGCCGGCCAGCTCTGCCTTCCAACAGGGACCAGCTGACGGCGAGATTCACCGACCGCTCCCACCAATGCGCTTTTCAGGTGAAGGCAGCGGCAAATAACATCTCTTTAATGGCGCACGCCATCACTAAGCTGGCAGCGGAGCCCGACCACCTGGCCGAGCATGCCATCGAGCTCCGGAACTTCGCCAGCGCCATCCTAAACCTGTGTGCCTCCACTGCTGTCTGCGCGGCTCGGATCTCAGCGTGGCAGCAGCTGATCCAGCGCAACATGTGGCTGCACCTGTCCTCCTCCATCCCCGAAGCCATGAAGAAGGAGTTGCTAGAGTGTCCGATCAGCTCGGACGGGCTGTTCGGACCTCATCTGCAAGTGTTGGTGGACCATATGCAGAAGGCTTCGGAGGACGCAGAAAAAATTAAGAGGCATGTGGCACGTGCACAGCGCTCTCCCGGTCCCTGGCGGGACCGCAGGGACCAGCGCTCCAGGCAGAGACGCCCCAACGTAGCCACGACGGTCGCGTCTCAGCCGCCGCAGCATTCTGCACCCGCCACCTTCGCTGCACCACCGCCAGCGCCGCCCTCCTTCTCGGCTCCCGCGCCGCTGGCGCATCGCGGCCAAAGACAGCGGCGTGCGGCCCCCACCTGGTCCAACCCGCCCCTCCCGGTGCCTCCCAGGAAGCAGCCTAGGAGGCAGTGACGGTGCGCGGGGGATATGTGTGTTACCGATGTTGAAAGTTTTGAAATAAAACACAAACATCATTTTAAGAGCAAACATCCCTTCTCAGCTCACGCTGACGCACACATATCTCCCACACAGAGCGAGCCTGCAGCCTCTAACCTGCCGGTTAAGAAGCAGCACGAGCTCATGTCTCATAAGCAGAACATCTCCTTATCCTCGCATGTGCCACTTAATGATGAGCCCTCTCCTCAAGAGGCGCTCTCTCCCCCGCACAGCTTCTCTCCTCCTCACTCTGCAGTGAGCGTGGATGAGACTTCCTCTCTGTGTCATGAGCCCTGTCCGTCAGCACAGCGGCACACAGATGAGGTGTCTGACGCTGCTCCTCTCCGCCCCCCGGAGACGGTGAAGACGCCCTCCTCACAGGCGCCTGACCAGCCCTTTCGAGCTGAGCCCCCCTTGGGTTGCTATGGCAACGGCGGTAGGGGCTCAGGCTCTCTGCGTCCCCGTGACAGCCGCGGAGCGTCAGACGGCTGCGCGCCCGCTCTCAGAGCGCTACTCAGAGTGGCGGCGCGTATGTTCCCTGGACAGATGGATGGACAGGCTGATCAGCAGAGGTTACACTCTCCAGTTCGCC
>JBAMHT010000024.1:1222813-1239040 GCA_037177075.1 Craterocephalus fluviatilis | reverse complement strand
ATCCTTGAATAATTATCCGGATCACTCCAAAAATCTAACAATCTAACTTTAATTATGTCGGTAACAGTCAAACAGAAAGAACAGGAAAGGGAGGAAGCTGTGCGAAATGTTTGTCATAAAGTGATAAGGATGCTGTACGTTTATACTGTCCGATTAAATAATAGTGAGGCCATCACCTAGTTCATCACTTTTAACTTGCCGGATCTGCCCCCACTCTGCGATCCGGCACCTCCCACTTTACAAATTAAGCACTGACAAGAACCAAATATAACTGAATATCAGCTGACACAGACTATCATAACCAGTTAAGATACTAAGACAGTATAGGAATATCAGTATGCTATCTGTCAGGTCTGTTGCATTAGATACACGCTTTAATTCAACATAACACACGTGTTGAATAGAACATCCATATCTATAGTATGAGCAATGATGGCTGCTCACGTCAGCAGTAACTGGCCAATTAGACTCGGTTGCGTGTCAAGCCATCCCCACTGTACGAGGCCCGCCTGGCCTAACAAGATAAATGTGAACAGGTCCAAGGTTGGGGCTCAGTTTGGATGACAAGTCCTCTGAGCCCAGCACTGCATTGCTTTATGACCTGCATCAAAATAAATTTTGCTTGAACAGTAGAGATCTTCTCGTGTTCCTTTTTGTTCTCGAGCTTCCAACAAGACCCACTTTAACAGTGTTCAAAAACATGATAAATTTCTTGTGATAATCTAAAGTATTATGTTATGTATTTGACAAGGTTTTAGTTTGTTAAACTGTTAGTGGATTTTGTGCAATTACTGAATACAAATTAAACCAAGAGTAGATCTGTTAAATATAGTTTTAGTATTTGAATGGACTGCTTTTAACTGTTATTCATAGTAAAAGGCCTCTGGAATAAGGATTTTTACAGTTGTTTGCTGCTCAAATTACGTACATAATTTGTATTGATTAAGTTTGATAGAAATTAAAACAAATGTATTCATATAATCTTTATATTAGCTCTGTTTTGTGTTTAAAGTTGTACCGTCTGCAACTAATATGTTCTTTGTCATTCTTTGAGTGAAGAAAGGCACCGCAGTGGTATTTGCTGCTGTCTGTTCTGATTGGTCAGTTTGAATTTCAAACATTTTTTGGCGGTAATGTCACGTGCAGTCTGGGCCAATCAGCGCTCTTGGAGCTCTTGGCTCTTGCTATAAATTCCCGGCTGTGTCAGGGTATTTCACATTCACTTCGAAGAAGAGAATTAAACTGTGAGAAAATGGCCAGGACCAAGCAGACCGCCCGTAAATCCACCGGAGGAAAGGCTCCCAGGAAGCAGCTTGCTACCAAGGCTGCCCGCAAAAGCGCTCCCGCCACCGGCGGAGTGAAGAAGCCTCACCGTTACAGGCCCGGTACCGTGGCTCTGAGGGAGATCCGTCGCTACCAGAAGTCCACCGAGCTGCTGATCCGCAAGCTGCCCTTCCAGCGCCTGGTCAGAGAGATCGCTCAGGACTTCAAGACCGATCTGCGCTTCCAGAGCTCCGCCGTCATGGCTCTGCAGGAGGCCAGCGAGGCTTACCTGGTCGGTCTCTTCGAGGACACCAACCTGTGCGCCATCCACGCCAAGAGGGTCACCATCATGCCCAAGGACATACAGCTGGCCCGCCGCATCCGTGGAGAGAGGGCATAAGCTCACTATACCCCCTAGAAAACACAACGGCTCTTTTAAGAGCCACTCAAATCACACACAGAGCCAATTCCAATGTGATATGATGGCACAGTGCTAAGTCATCCATCATATCAGATAAAAAGCAATTTCATATGGTCCCAACATATTCTAACATGGTTAATTGGTCAGGCTTCCGTGTCTCAGTCTAAAGGCACATAACGAAGCAAGGGAAGGGATGACAAAGTTGATGTAGTGTTCGCTTTAACATCCCAGCCACGTTTGCCGTCAATGCCTGCTAGCTTAATGCGGTCCCACGTGAACCAAAACGCGATTACTGATTTAACCAGTACAACTGCAAATACGTCGATTAAAAACTAAGGGTTCCTGCACTTCATTATTTAAAAGACTATGAACCTCTAATTTTATTTTATTTTGTTTATCGATCAAAAAGTGGAAATAAACCAATCGGACAAAGCGAAAAGAAAACCGTTAATACATTTTATTTGTAGCTCCCTTTATATTGCTAAGGAATGTCAAAGTGCTACAGCTAGCCCTAGTAAAACCGAGAGAAGCCAATTTAATACTTGCAGAATAGCTAAAGTGAGGCAACCATCGTTAACACGCCGCTACTTTTCTTATAACTGAAACCATCTCTTGAGAAGTATGTGTGTGGCTCTTAAAAGAGCCGTTGTGTTTGGTGGGTCAGATGATGAGTTTAGCCGCCAAAGCCGTACAGGGTGCGGCCCTGCCTCTTCAGAGCGTAGACCACGTCCATGGCGGTGACGGTCTTCCTCTTGGCGTGCTCGGTGTAGGTGACGGCGTCGCGGATGACGTTCTCCAGGAAAACCTTGAGCACCCCGCGGGTCTCCTCGTAGATGAGACCGGAGATACGCTTGACTCCGCCACGGCGAGCCAGACGGCGGATGGCGGGCTTTGTGATTCCCTGGATGTTATCACGCAGAACTTTGCGGTGACGCTTAGCGCCTCCTTTCCCGAGTCCCTTTCCTCCCTTTCCACGGCCGCTCATTTCTAACACGTCTGAGTTTAGTAACCAGAATGATAAAACACCCACAAGCGTCGCGATTTCAATGCGACTTGCGGACGTAACTGAAGACACGCTTCTTCTTCCTTTTAATTCTTCTTCTTCTTCTTCTTGGCAGTTGGCAGTCAACGCCATTAGCGCCACCAACTGTTAAGGAGTGTTGGTCAGCGCAGTCGGCAAATACATGAATAAATAAATAAACTTGCGTGTCCCCAATATTAAACTTGTTCAAACCTAACAACCTGGAACACACTATCTCCTGAGCCACCCAGTAAAATATTTGATACTTCAAATGAACCTTTCATTTTCCTAATTTTATCCACTGCATCTTTCCTTTCTGCCCCAAATGAATTGCAGTGAACCACTACGTTCTTTTGTCTCAGTCTGGTTATAATGGTTACACTGACCCGCATCATCTTTACCCAACATGCAATTTATGAGTAAGCCAAGAGTAACTTTACTTCCTATAGGAAACCGGGGAAAATAATAGCTCATCCTATGATGATTGCAATTATTTTAATTTTCAACAAACACCTGTTCAGACATCTGCATTCAGTAAACATGTCTGCTACCTTCCAGATGTCACACATAAGATTAAATACTTATATTTAGATCAATAAGCAGTGTGATGTTACACACATATTTATATAAATCTATGTAGAAAAAGACTAAATAAACAAATTTACCATATAAAGCACTCTGTGTTGTCTTTTGTGTGAAAAATGCCTCATAAATAAAGTTTGATTTGATTTGATAACTGATTAAAAACTAAATATTCTAAAAGATCAATGCTGCCTTTGGAAACCAGTAAACGGTAGGCTACTTAATGATCATATAAAAGAAAGATATCCTGTATCTAGTTGTATTAAAAAACACAGTGTTGATACTTGCATGGAAAACTGATTAAGTTTATTTTAAACTGAACATATTCTTCATGAAACAGCAGGAGCTGCTGCTGGGATTATCTGGTGATCAGGGTCTGATGCTGCAGACTTGTTCAGCTCTCTGCCACTGCCGTGATTAGAAGCTGCTCCAGATGTGACCAGTCCACACCACACGCCCCCCTCCCCTCAGCCTGCAGCAACTGTGAAAGCCTGAAAGCATCCAGTGGCTGGCAGGCATGAAGAGTCAAAGTTATTTTTCATCTGATATTTGAAGAGAAAGAAGTACAATCTTGATATATGAGTTGAACATAGGATAGAACTCATTGACTCCAAATAAGATCCAAAATGCTTCAAACACATTCATCTAATCAAATTTGACATGGAACCCAAAACAATGCTGCAGATATTTGATTAACTCATTTTGACTTCCACAGAACTTTGAATACACTGAACAGTTTATACATAATGAGCTTTGGTTTAAAACGTGCCGTAGTTAACATGTTAACATGTCATTAAAGGCGTGATTTCTGTATTTTCAGTCCCTCTTTGCTTCAACTGATAGATTTATTCAGCAGCGCTGTTTTCAGGCAGCTTTGATGCCCCTGGTGGAGGACCAGGGTACTGCAATAGTTAGATGAAACCTCATCTGTATGTGATGGTGTGGCTTTCTTTATTTAAAACACTTGGATTAGTTCCCATGTCTGTTGTTTAATGAAAGCAGAAAATGTCTTCCCACTATTAGGTGACTAATTTTCTTTGGGTTCCAGCGAAAAGTAGAAAAAGTTCAGATGCACAGAAAAAGGTTTCACATCTCACAGTCTGAAACTCCAAAATCTGATTAATGTCTCCATCTAGTGGAAAAATAATGAACTATCGTCTCCAAACATGGGGCACATCCTGTGCAATTTGATGCCCAGTGTGCCGGACCACAACGATAACAGCATGGAAACAACTCATGAGAAATATTTTTCCTTTGTTTAAGGGCAAATAAATCAGTATATTACAAAGATGTTGACATTTAATTAACTAAACTATTTCAAAATATTAACTAAATTGAGAGAAAATGTATATGTATTCATGCACATTTGTGTGTGATGAATACATATTTGTATGAATCCATACTACTACTACTACTACTACTGCTGTCATTTAACAGCCGCTTTTATCCAAAGCGACTTACATTAAGAGGAGCAACACAAGCAAGAAATCAAAGTGTAGTATACATCATGAACAGCTGGACTGCTGGACTTCGATGTTTGTAATGTAAAGTGCTATTTTTTTTTCTTAATTTTTTTTAAATTCATGTATGACATTATGAATTTATAAAACATTTTCAATAGCTTTTTAGTCTATAAATGTGATCCTTTTCAAAAAAATTCAATTAATTCCAGTACAAGTCCCGATTTTTAAAATAATCAACTTTTGTATTTTTCATTTAAATAAATCTACTTGTTTTATTTATTATATATCTAACCTATTTGACATATTTACTTACATACATGTGCATTATAACTCACGTAGCACAGTGAATCTATTAAACCACAACACCTTCAATCCCAGGTATCTGGAACTAAATAAATACAATTCATGTCATGATCTGAAGAACTTTAAAAGACTTTAAAATAAGTAATTTGGAATGCATTACATGTAAATTTCCACATGTGTGTAATCCTGCCCACCTGAACGGACTCAGCTCATCACACAACCTGAGAATAATCTTCCTGAGAGGGCACCCCCTGGTGGACAAGTTGTGTGTGTGTGCTGTTTTTTTGTTTTGTTTTTTTCAAATATATACATGCAGCTTTTCTCTGTTGTTTTTAACTTGTGATTTACTTTGTGTTGCTTTCTGTATGAAAGATATGATATAAATAAAATTTGATTTGATTTGATTAAAGAATATTAAGAGTTTTCTGTCAAATTCATCCTGTGGGCCCGGTTAGACCCTCTGGTGGTCTGGTTTTGGTTCTGTTTGACACCCTGTACCAAGATGAAAAGCCAACAATGATTTTAGAGTTTGTTTCAGTTTATTTTATAACTCTTCTGCATATATTATTAACAATTTAACAAACAGGATTCTTTTTGTTAAAAACACAATGTTACATGAACGGGATGAGCTTCAACATGTGATACACTTAAACCACTTATACATAGATAAATTTGGCTTCTTCAGACCAGTTTGGCAGCGTCATTTGGGGGAATGTCGTCAGTAAAGGTACTTGATGGACAGAGGCAGCTTGACGGGTGATCCGGACTCACAGGCAGGAAGTCTGCCGACCCCACGCAGCACGGAAACTAAGTCCGCCGCTGCATCCTCGGCTGGAGGTGGATGTCGGGCTGCAGCCAGTTCATGCATTAACAAAGTCCTGCTGTGCAGGTCGGCCAACAAACAGTCATGATATGATGAAAAACACTGCCAAGTCAGTTTGTGCCTCTGAGGGTTTCATCTGGATAGACAGAAAAATCATTTGAAAGAATAAAAGATGAAAAATAAAAAGTTAATAAATAACAATAAATGAATATAGTGCTTGTTAAAGCCAATCTCAAATTTTTTTTTTAAATAAAGGTAATTATTATTATAGAAAAAGGATTTAATAAAAAGTTGTTTTCTGGTATTACATCCTAGACAACCACATATTCCTGTTATTTATTCAAGTTATTTGTTTAAAACCAGAAAGCTTTCTCCATCCCACAGTGTATTCACTAATGTTGCAGCAAAATCCCTCAAAATAAAAATGCTTATATTCCAATAAATGTTAAGTTTGCTCTGTTATTGAATGTTTTCTGAATCCTGTGTTGCATTTTAGTGCCACTCCAGCAGCTATTCTGTTTGCTTCCTCACTGGTTCCTCTCAGCAAATAGAAATGATCAGGATTCCTCCACTGGTCACCCCGGAGATTTAAAGCAGAAATCCTGGACTGCAGCACTGATGGTTTGCTAATTATATTCCTTGTAACACAAGAAGAAATGAATGAAATGTATAAAACAGAGACAAAGCCTTCTACTTTTTTATGAAAATAGACATGAAATAACTTCTGACAGCATCACTGCAGTTCATTAACAGTTCTATGAGTCATCCAGAAGACCTGAGTTAATCTGCCTTGCAGCCCTTTCTTTCTTAACCACCCTGTCATTTTCTGTTGGCTCGGTTTAAACATCTAAATAACTTGGATTAGGAAAACCTCCTCCCTCCCAATCTTATCTTCATGCTCATGTCTGCAAACGGCTGATGGAGTTTTCTTCCCACCGTCTTCCTGCAGAAGTTCGCTGTTGGGCCTACATATACGGGTACGTTTGATGGGAAACCAAGAAACAACAGAGAAAACTAAATGAAAATGTGAGTGTGCGTTAGCAAACAGGACGAGGTGGCAGCTCCCTGAGAGGCACAAACCAAACTGGATCCAGTTCATGATGCACGATGAGCCAATCAATCCTGCGTGTGCATGTGACGTATAAAGAGCTAAGGGCAAACGTCTGTTCAGGGATAAGGCTGGACATGGATCTACTGAGTACAGGGTTAGCAGCTTCAAAGGGGACATGGAATACAACTACAACGGCAGGAAAACAGGGCTGAAACAAGAAAACAAATCACTGTAAATTCTCAAATGATGGACAGATGTGTGCTTTTTTTTCAGATAAGCCTAAAATCTCGATCTTTGCCACCTACAGGTTTCTTCTCATTGTTTCCTCTGGAGCTTTTCCACTCAGTCTTTCATATGTTGGGCATAAACGTTGCAAAATCTGATGACTTTCGGCACTTTGTTTTGTAATAAGAATTAAAATCAAATGATTATGACCTGAAATGATATGTTGGGGCCTGGTTTATGGCCAAACTCCAGGTCTGGGAAGTGTAAAGCGGGCCTGATGTGGCCCAGATATCATAAACTGCCCTTTACTTTTGTGTTAAGAGATATATGTGAGTGCAAAGATTCAAACGTCTGGCAGATCTGTGGCATGTGAGAAATATCCCAGATGGATGAATGTCTTCCTTACGTCTGACGGAGAATGACTCTATTGATGCTCAGGGACTGTTTTATGAGCGAAACCAAGCTAACCCTGTCCCAGCAGCAGTAGCAGCGTGTTCACCATCAACAAACCTGCTTCAGTAACGACAGTTTCCACCAGCAGCTCCAGGTCAACAGTCGAATCCAAAATGAAAAACTGGATAAAGAAACTTTACTTTTCTTTTGATTTTACAACACCATTGACTACACGTCTACAAGCTTGTTCAGTAACATGCAACAGCAACCGCTTAGTTCCCTCTACACTCGCTTTTAAAAAAGGAAAAAGTCACACGATCACACCGACGGACAGCGTCAGGGGGACTGCTCTTATCGATGTCTAATAAATACCTGAATTTGTTACCTGCAAAGCTGCTGTTACTACAGATAACATCCTTCTATTAAAGCCATAACATAGTACAACTAGAAACAACATTAAATAAAAGATTATGTCCATGACATCATCATGATGTCATGACCCCTTGATGTCCACTGTCCCGATGAATTTATTGGAAACTAAATAGAAACTCAGGCCATCAAGCTTTAGTTACCATGGTGATAAAAGGATTCAAACTCTGACTTTCAGCCACTGATCCATCTTGCATTCTATGTCTTTGAGGGCAAATCTCACTGAGAAATGAGAAGTCAGAGTTAAACAGCATCCATAGATGCTTTGCATAACTATGCTATGCATAAAAGACGTTTTCATTTTCTAAAAGCGAATGTAAAATAAGGAACTGTTGCATTCTGCATGTTTTAAAGGGACCGGTGTAATTGCAGTTCATGTCCACTAGGGGGCGACATCAAGCCTGTTCCATCCATGAGAAGCATGAACTTTGTTCTTTTTCTCCAGGCTGTGATGTAACACAGTGTCTCTGAGACGATTAGGTATCTCTGACCATAACTGATGTCCACGGGATGCGATGATTGTTGAATGAGATCAACACTGTTTCAGACGTGCAGTCAACACAGCGCGCACGGAGAAAATAAAATTAGAAAAAAAAATTGTTTTGAGCACAAAATTATTTTTCCTTGTTTTTTTGGAATAGTAAACGATATAGAAAAACTTATATATAATTTAATTTGTAAATACAGTTTTTGTTTCAAAAATGAGCTGCCTGAATGTGCACGGACCCGACAGCGTGCACTGAGACCCCCACGAAGCGTTGGATGTATTTGTTTTCATATCTATTTGAGAATTTACAGTATTTTAAATCCCACTCTGGCAAACACTCATCCCTGTATCCCAGTCACTCGCACATTATCATGCCACTTATTGTTGCTTGATTGATATGTAGGAAGTAGTACAAAATAACCGCAAGAACAGGCCACACAAAGGTAGAGAATACTAAATACTTCTGATTCAAACCCCTAAACATACAGAAAATATTGAGTGTAACAGCTGAGAGGAGCCGACAAGAGGAGCCTGCGGCGGCTCCTTCCCCGTAAGACCCTGAAAGCATCTTACTGAGGTCTGAGATAGGCTATGGCTTTGGCCCTGCTCCCTGCAGGAGGGGATGCATTCGAGGAAAACTAAGAAGCCAACGTCCCGCCTCCTTTAAAACGTCTTCAGGTGATTTTTTTTTCTTTTCTCCTCTTCTGTCTTATACTGTTTTAGAAAAATAGAAATCAGGAAAACATCATTACAAAAATAAACCAAAAGTTCATCCAAAGTCTACATCCACATGACAACTTCACGTAAATATCGACAGATATTGCACAGCGAGGGATTTCTTCCGATACGAAGTAAATCACTGACACCATTTGTAGAAAAAAGAAAAAGAAAAATCACACGAGGACATTAAAACGATCGATTGTTGCATGTTCCAGACAGGTTTCTCTTTTTTTTCCAGAGAGATGGCAGCACGATCCCCGGCCCTCCTTCATCAGGCAGATGTGCTGCTCCAAAAAGCAAAACAACGAAAAAAAGAAAAGCAAACAGAAGAAGAAAAACTTCAGAAGTATCACCGGTGAATTCTGGTTGAAGGCACAGATTTCCAAAAGAAAAAAACTGGGCTGTAGATGCTGGCAGCAGTTTTTATTTATTTGTGTTTCCTGGTGGTGGTGGAGGAGGGGGGAGGGATTCCCGCGGTCGGATCGACTCTTCTGATGGTCGGAGGGCAGGGCTTCGACTCTCTGAGGAGACACAGACAAGCAGAAACAAAGTTATGACTGAATTAAGAATGTTGCAAGAAAAAGCTTATAAAAGGTTTAAATTCAATCAATGTTCTATTGTAATGTGACTCTACAAGCTTCAGTCCAATCAGAAAGCTCTCAGTGAGCAGAAATTGTTAAAAGTATTAAATGAACAGATTGATAGCAGTGATACCATGACTAGTATCAGCATTTTCCAATACCAGCATGATGACATTGATATTTTACTTCAGTTTCTTTAGTTTCCTGTAAGTGAGAACAGCATAGGCTTCGCTTTCATGATATTCATTACTCATTTTTTTGTCAAATCTTATGCTTTCTTATATTTCTAATTAAGCAGAGATGACGTTGAACAGTAGACGTTGGCCTAATCAGGGCAGACTGGCCAGTTCCAAGTCGTCCGAGCGCCGAGGCCCCACCGAGGCAAACACATGTAAAGCCTGACTGATGTTTTACAGCATGGATGGAAAATCGAACGTACAAAAAAAGGAAAAAGGGAGGCTGTGAAGGTGTGATTTCACTTCCCATTACAACAGATTGTTGCTTAAAAATAAGTGTGTGAGAATTCACACATGCTTTCTGCAGGCTCAGGGTCTATATGTGCCTCCACCCCCACCTTACACCATCTTCCTCGAAGTTAATCCTCCCTGCGGCGGCAGATGGTGCCGGGAGCATCCACGGCTGCGCCCTCCACTGCTCCTGTACTTCTGAATGATTGCGAGGCCTTGGGCATTAAGTTGGATCAGTGTAATCCACTGCAACATATGCAGCAGCCAAATCCAGCGGCCAGGAGAAGTTTCCTCCTCCACTTTCCCTCCATAAACGCTCTCCAGGGAGGCCAGAAGGAGCAAAGGAGGCCTCAGCATCCGTCCCTGCTGCTCCGTTAGCATGCTGTCAGCCAGGAGATGTGGGTCTGATGAAGCACCGGATCACAGCCGGATCACAACAGCACAGGCCCAGGATGGAGAAAAAAGGCTAAAGACGACTTTAATCTCATCCTCCTGACCTAGAATGAAGCTAAGACGTCAGTCAGCTGTAAGATTAAAAAATGCCTCCGTTCATTCAGAACCAGCCTCCTCAGTCCACCAACTAACCGGCTCACTGAACACGCTCGCTTTTCTCTCAGTGTGAAACTGAACTAAACATATCTGCAATTAAAGAACAACAACATGAACCGGTTCAGATTTCTTAGTAAGTGTAAGACCCACTCATTATGCTCGTCTGAACTCAGCACTGCCCTCTAGTGGAGGAATTAGCAGCAACGGTAACGTAAAGGTCGAAACGCCTGAAATGGACTTCCTCATTTACATTGGTAAGAGAGCGTTAACAGGCCTTTAGGCTTATGCAACATTACTACGATTTGGTAAATAAATGTTTTGTATCTTTGATACTGACATTAATATTTGTATAGGGCTGTAATCATTAACGTGGTAATGCAAAGTCATTCGTTTGTGGAATTTATACATGAATCTTTAACATTCTAACACAAAGTCATTCCATAAAAATCTGAATTTGGTATTATCAGGGTGCATTATCACCGCGTTGAGCCAAAACATCCAAGTATCACTTCATCCATGACTTACTTTCCACGTCTTTTCCAATTGTAGATCCAGAAATAAAGTTATCAAAGGTGCCATTGTAAAAATCTAATTGTAAATCTGAAGACCTTGTAATTAAAGTATCAATGTCATTACACCAGTATAGATAGTCCCGATACTAATGTTTGTAGCAGTATTATCGATATCTGGACCAATCCGCCCTCCGCTCACATCAGACGCCTCTTCTGTTTATGATTATTTACAGGAATATTTTTCTAAATGATGTCTACCTGCATAAAAAGCCAGTCAGAACATCAGCTTTTATATAGAAAAGACCTGGATTTGAAGCATCACTCGCTATTTATTACACCTATATGCTGTTAAAACATGATGTTTATTTCCTCATGAAGAGTCATGAACTTTTTTTCAGCTGAAACTTTACAGCCACAGATTTAAAATGCTTATAACTCAGAATACAATGAAATGTTCCACCGACACACTGACTTCATCGCCTCAGCTGTACATGGACCCTGACCCTCAGTGTGAATCATCTCACTAAACTCAGCAGAATTCTCTATCACAAGCTCTTTCTGTTCATAAATCAGTAGATCTTTGATCTGGCTGATAGACACGTATTAATACTTATATCTGAATCCACCTGAACTGAGTTGACTCTCCAGAGGGTCCAAAAACCGGAACAAACTGGATTAGCAACCTCAGTTCAGATCTTGGATAATGTGTGAATATGAATAATTATCGGAAACACAAGCATTTCTTTTCTCAGGTAAAAAATCTGCATAAAAATAAAGCTGGGATCAATGAAGTACTTTTTTCCTTTCATTTTTATTTCAAATTTAGCAGTGAGAGTCAAACTAACTTTAAGTGCAGACATGTTCATTCTAGTCCTCAGACTTCCTATCTTGTGTGTTCTTCCTTGTCTCCTGAGCTTCATGTTTTACTTTGCAGCAGCAAACACATCAAAATGAACCTCATCTCTCTTTAATGACTCCATGGAAATAACTTCCTCCCAGTTTCTAAGTGAAATTCAGTTTCCTGCTGACACAGCTGTCATGTCCTCAGCAAACTGTCAACATTAGCCCCTGTAGAGCAAAAAAACATCCAGAAAGTGACAGGATGCATCGATGCATCGATCCACGGCTGCTGCCACAAAGGTTCACTTCAATTAGCCGACAACACGAATGAAAAGCTCAGAGGACAGCTGCATGGGCTTCACCTTCCCAACTCTGAGGATACAGCCTGGATACCAACATCCACCCAGAAAGGAGGTGAAACATCTTCCAGAACTAAATTAAATCTTAATATTTAAGGACCAAACAAAAAACTAATAACATGTCTGTAGTGTAGATGAATTAAATGTAAAGTTTGTACATTTCTCAGAGCACCAGGATGATCAGTCCAATGTTTAGCTGAGACATCCTAGACAAGCTCAGAAACGTCCACCAGGTGGAGCCACAGGATTTCTCCTCTCTTTTATTTTCTGTGCCAGACGAGTTTGTTTACTTCATCAGCTGTGAAGGAAACTGGTCCTGTGAGACCTGAGGGGACCTTCACAGCCCTCAGCTCAGAGACGACTCGTTCCTGAGACACTCTGACATCTCTGGACCCACTCGTTTCTAACATCCTCCCATTTCAGACTCCTTCATACGTTTCTGAAACACTGAAACAACATCTTTGGCCTGAACGAGCGCTGCTGATGCTGTCCCTTCCCCTCCCTCCCTCCTCCCTCACCCACAGCCTGACCTCTGAAGATGCAGTTTTACATGAAGATGAAAACGATGACATTTGGGAGCTCACGCTCCAGCGGACACGTTCCCCTCTGGACTTTTCTGAGTTGCAGTGTGTTGTGTGTTTGATGATGCAAAGCAGATTAAAGGCAGAGATCTCCGTTTGTGTGCAGGTTTGTTTAGCGTAAGCGTTAACGATGAAAGCGTGTTCTGCATGTTACTCATATGCGGGGAGCAGCAGTTGGACGCAGTGATTCACTGCTGGGTTACGAAGCATCGCTCCAACCTGGAGGGCTGTTGTTGCTTTATTTATGTATCTGCTGCTCCTGCTGTCAGCTCAGAAAGGAGAGATTAGTTGTTGTTGTTTTTTTCCCCCTTTTTCTTTCTGCTGCCCCTTTGTAGGTATCCCTTGTTGCCATGGTAACCGCTTCCTCAAATCCAAAACAGCTGATGTTGCAGCGAGTTTTTTTTCCAACCTTGACCCGATCCTCCGGCTCGCGTTGTCATGACAGTGCGTGGGCGCTCCGGGGTCACTGGCATCAGTCACATCGCTTCTTGGTGCAGCGTCATGCAGTCACGCAGAGGAGCTGATGAGCTGCAAATGCAACGCCACAGCCACTATGTACGGAGTCCCACTGGGGACAAATGTCTACAAATATTCCATGTGGGGTTCAAATAATTATCATTATGTTTTTAAGATAGTCTCAGTCGTGATGGGAGGGTTTTTTGTGATTTTTGGGCCTGGATTCAGATTACTTTGAACTGTTTTCATCTGAAATCCAAAGACAATTAAAAACAGATATATATATAACAAATTTACCTAAAATATGAAATAATATAAAGGGCTGTCCATTCTATGAAACAATATTTATGATTTATCTAAAGGAAACTTTAGATCGCAGTTTCTACCTGTTGAAGTAGAAAGTACAAAATGTTTGTCTAAGAAGATTTTAAATGATCATTTCTGTGTTAATTAAACTGATGTTTTAACAAATGTGTAGATCAGGGCTGTCAAACTCATTTTAGTTCAGGTGCCACATAAAGAACATTTTGATTTAAAGTGGGTGGACCAGTAAAATAGCTGCAGTATAATCTGAAAATACTGGAAACTCCACATTTTTCCCATTGTTTTAGTGCTAAGAAGTACGAATATGTTATTTAATGAATAAAATTTCTAGAATACATTATCAATAAACAAAACATTCTTGAGAAAAAGAGGAACAGTTTAAACAGTATTTTGGCTCTCTTATTTAAATCTTTAGATTTAAAAAATGTAAAATTTTTTCATTTTTAAACAAATATATATACCATTATCACACAGTTTATTATAAATACATTTTACTTATTAATTCATTTTGTAATAATTTTCTGATTCTTGAATTTGAAAAGTTTCTATTCATACTATTTACATGATATATAAAACTCATTTCATAATCTTCTTTTGTTTGAAATGTCCATTTTTCTTAATAAATTTCACATGCTTACAACTTGCAGATTACAGATGCAAAACAAAACATTTAATCACAGGTATCTGGGACGAGAAAATCTATTTCACATTATAATCAGGGAAACTAAATTAAACAAGCAAATCGGACCCTCTGGACCCTGGTGGGCCGGTTTTGGCCCCCGGGCTGCATGTTTGACACCCCTGTCATAGATTATCAATGCCTTTCTAAAGATACAAATAAAGGAGCATCCCCATTATGTTGCCCCTACAGGCCGGTAGAAGTACTGCACGTCAGAAAACTTAAAAATGTTAATATTGGAGCAAAAGTTATTCCTGCTCACAAATTCATCTTTAATTTTATCTCTTCCAGTTTACATTTATGCATAAACACAAGATGACTTTATTAAAACACCCAGTTATTTCCTGCTTACTGTGAGACAAAAACATCCCATATAAGTATTGAAAAAAAATACCTCAGTAAATTCATTAAAGACTGAACAGATAAATAAATATACCAATGAATAAGTAAAAACTAGATCATGGTGCTCTATCAGGTATCTGTAGTAAGTTGTGCATCTTTCTGTGCTGCTTAATTTCCTTTCCACATCATACAGGTTAACAATTTAATCCACCAAAAATGTATTAATCAAATTTCTTTTTTGTTTGTTTGTTTTGTCTTGAAAATATAATCACGATATTTTGAAGATAAGAGACAGAACATCATGATTGGGACATCTACTTGCAAAACCTGCAATTCCTACATATCCTTGTGTGTATTCCACATACAGTAGAATCACACAGTGATCACCTGGAACTTCATACTTCACTCATCTACCAATTTATTGTTGCTTAAAGTTCACACCTTGTTTTATAAAACAGCAATGTGAGGATGTGACTGAGGGCACTTTCTGCTGCTGCTCTGATTGTAGCTGTGTAGCTACTGTGTTATTAGTGGGTAATAAATATAAAAAGGAAGCTGTAGATTGACAGAAAACAGTCTTGTTATCTGATCCAACATGTTGCAGAAGGTTTGCAGGCGGCTGTTTTTCAGCACAGACCCTCTCTGACCTCTGACAGCCCGGCTGGCGGATCACAGAGCACGCCGAGCATTATATACTTAACAACGGACATCACAAATCCCATCGCGCGAGTCAGAGCACGGTGTCAGACTGCACGGTGCCGCAGACTGCACAACTTATCTGCAACCAAAAAGATTTAGCAACCATTACACAAATATCCCAAAGTTTTAAAATGATCTGCCTCTCTGCCTTTCAGAGAGAGAAAAAACATGCATCAAAAATCTGGATGCTTAAATCCGGATCCAAATCTGTTTTCACACCCAGCCCACGTAATCCAGAGATGGTCCGGCTGTTTGTGGCATGGCTGGGAATTATGGGAAATATGATGCTAAAAAGCAGAGGAGACCTACAGCTGTCACAGCGCTGCAGGTCAGGTAGAGGGTTCAGACCAATAGAAAGAAGAAAGAAACATTATTCCATCATTTTCCTTCTATCTATGACAGAACCAACTTGGTGCCTTTAGAAGTCAAAGTTTTATCTACTAACTGCTCATGTAAGTAAAAAATGAATGGGTCAACATGTTGGGTTGGAGCAGGAAACAAGGAAAAGCTGCAGTGTGTCGCCTCGGCCCGGGGCGTTGGCGGGCTGTCCCGGGGGCTAGGCTGCTGGTCTGGGGGGCAATTGGTAACAAAAATGGGTTGGGAGTGGGGGGTGGGGCGGGGTGTGGTGGGGGGGTGCCGGGTTCGTGTCTCCTCTCG
>JBAMHT010000024.1:1183985-1195672 GCA_037177075.1 Craterocephalus fluviatilis | reverse complement strand
TATATTATATTATATTATATTAATTTTATATTATAAGAACCTTTGCCTGCACACCTTTCCATCCTTTCCATGGGTCTTGAACAAGGAAAAGGAGAGATGAATGGGAGAATGACCGGTGTGAATGTGTTTCCTCCATCACACCATGTTATATATCTCACACGTACTGTATAAAAGATGGTTGTACAGATTAGTCTGCAGATCAGAGGCTGATGAGGAATGAAGCTGCGCTGGAATCAGGTTTTGGGTCTTCATTCAGCGAGCTGCCGGGAGCAGACGGCTTCCTCTAATTGGAATCAGCAGCCAGTTCAGCAGATTACACGGCACAATTTATGTTTACTGGCCGGCGTCCAGTCTTCATGAAAGTCCTGTTAGATCCGGCTAATGGATGCATCCAGCGGGAAACATGAGCTGCAGGGCAGCACCAGGATTTCGCTTCACATTCAGATTTCTATAATGATTTGTTTTAATGTATTATTTGTAAAGCAGCAAATGAGTTATTTATTACTGGAGTTATTCTGAAGGAAGACTGAGAGCAATGGCCAAATGATAGTAATAATAGACATGTTAAAGGTGAAATCATGCCGATTGCCTCACTATGTACAGTATGTCTGAAAAGCTCAAACTGGCTATTACAATTACAGAAATATTGTAATTCTACAGGAAAGTTCAGTTTGATGCATTCTAATACGATGTAAAAAGG
This sequence comes from Craterocephalus fluviatilis, assembly GCA_037177075.1. NCBI lineage: Eukaryota > Metazoa > Chordata > Actinopteri > Atheriniformes > Atherinidae > Craterocephalus > Craterocephalus fluviatilis. The sequence goes on along the minus strand of JBAMHT010000024.1, from coordinate 1,194,972 downwards.
TTTGCAGGACGCTTAGATGCAGATCTGTTCCTGAACCAGGACCAAAGCACAAAAGAACCTCCCTCTGCTACATGTTCGCACATCAGACCATGTTCATGCATGCCGGATCTTTTCCTGCACAGCAACAGAGCAGAGACCTTCAGAGGCTAAACGCTGGAGACAAACTCTGGAAAATATCTTTATTTACATTTGATCATCTTTTACATTTTAAAGATCTCTCTCTCTCTCTCTCTCTCTCTCTCTCTCAAGTTATCTCTGTCCATCCACACAACATGGCCATCTAACTCCAGGAAGTACTCAAACAAACTCTACTTTTCTCCGTCCATAATCAGGTCGGAGACGTCTGGTGTTAGCATTAGCTGCTAACGTGGAGCTAATAAGCTGCTACATACAGACACAGGTTTGAATAGAAAATGCAGATATGCGCTGAGACACACCACTTTCTCTCATCAGACTATAATTTTCTAATAATCAGATTATGCTCTCTAGATGAAATCTGATTTTCTGTGCATGTAAACGGGCCAGATCCCCACCAATAAATGAACCCATAATCACGTTTTCCTCCACACAAGCTTGTAAGGAAAAGACCATCAGGGTGGGAACAAGTTGTAGAAACATAACCCTGATGTGAAGTGGCAGAACTTTGAACAAAATCAGAGAATTTTCTGTTGTGATTGTGTGTCTCACTGCTGATATTTAGACGCTATAAATACCCGCAGACATACGTCACTGTCGTGCGTCAAGGCTGTTTAAGATAACAGCAAACAAGTCCTGATTTACCCGCTGAAGATGCAGCTTTCGTCTCTTCCAGCCTGGTAAAACAAATTTTACTAAACCTGCTTCTTGCTTGTTTTTATCATCATATTTATTTACTTTTAATGCAAACAGAGTCTTAATATACAAATAAATCAGAGCAGAACCTGGTTTGTCCAGAAACCAAGTTTCTGGCAAGTTTATTTAATAAACTTCCCTTTCCCAGTTTGTATATTTTCTTGAGGATTTATGAAAGAAAAGCAGTAGTACTACTTGAATTTGCACGTTTGACATCATTAAAGATTAAAATACCTTTATTATTGTTTGTAAATGTCTGGAGGACTTTACCAGTTCTTAACGACAGACTGCATTTCTTTCAATTTGAGACATATTTTCCAACAAAAAATACATCTTTTCTTAAAAATTATTAAACAGAACTAATGTCTGCTTTGACGTATAACACATGAGGCCTTATTGTTTTATACAGCGATTCCTTTAAACCGACCAACACAGGTGCACCCACACCGTGCAGCAACAACAGAAACCGTTTAAATCATGTAACCGAGCCACTGCTGATGGTAAACTGGCATCATCACATGGTCAGCTCGGCACACAGCTTTATAACCCTGCTGGACAGAACATATTTCTTTCTCTATGGAACAACACAAGGCATCCTGCAGAGGAGCAGATTGGATGGAAGTCTGAGGGTCTGCCACAGAGGTTTCATTCCCCGCAACAATAAAAGAACAACTGCACAAGGCTGAGCCATTTAACCTACTAATCCCTTTCCAGGAAAGCAAACGTCTGCATTTTTATGTTCTACAGAAACACACCATGCAGGGAAGAATCTGTGCAACTTATAAAAATGTTCCTTCGTTTTGTCTAACGCTAGTTTCACTTCATCCCTGTTTCAGTCGCATAAACCTTCACATCCGCTCCGGTTTTTATTCCCTTTTACCTGGAAAACACGACGTGCAGCTTCAGCAACAACCAGGGCTGCACGTGGGCCGTGGTATGGAGGCTGCAATTACCCGGTGAAACCACATGAAAGTAATAAAAGATGCAGGCTAGCATGTGCGGTGCTTCTTGGTCGGCTGCATCCAGATGCTGCGCTGCCGGCGGTGGGCTGGCGTAGGTGAGGCTCTGTGGATCTGCAGGACAGCTTTTTGTCCTGCAGGTTCCTTCCTTCAGCCTGAACACCGCGGAGATGAGGCTAATTCACTCTATTTTTCCTGCTAACAGCAGATCAGATACGGAGTGCACACAGATGCATGTAGGGAGGAAAAGTTATGCAACGCATCCAGATACAGGCAGAGGGGACCTGATCAGTCCCAGAGAAGCAGCAGCTGATGGATCAACAACTATTAAGCAAACGGGACTAAATATATCAAACGTGGGGCCTGTATCTCTGCATCCTGCCTGCACCACACCTGCACAATCCTATGTGGAGCCTTTTTTACTTTCTTAGCTGCAAACATGGACTTTTATTCGCCTTCGGACATGAACGAGGTCAACAGATCATCCCAGCACGTCTAATAAGTAATAAGTGTTACAGCACATGTACTGCTGTCAGGTTCTGCTTGAACACAGATTATTGTTAACTTGTTGTTTAACAGGTGGAACCAGGAGTACTGCTGGTTCTGAATCCATTCTTTCTTTGTTTAGGGCGGCTGGTTTTCTCTCTCTATCCTGAGAAAGCATTGCATTTCCATTAAAACCGATGATGTCCTCCCTGCTGCACTGCTTTTTAAATTTCTTAGCTGTGTTGTGGAATAAGACCAGCTAAGGAGTGAGGAGCTACGGGAGGCTTTTAGTTCAACGGTAAAGAAAAACGGGGAGCTTCTCCTCCACCATCCACCCCTCATACATCTTAAACAGCCCAGCAGGATTATTGTGATGCACTTCTTATCGTAGTCGGCCAATCATCCTGCAGCTGCACGTCTTTTAACGAAGGATCAGTGGTGCTTTTAGCTTTTCTCAGTAGTGTCACAGTGGACAAGGCTCTGCTTCAAGCTGGGGGGCAATTAATAGTTAATTAATGTTTGGGGCAGTTTCAGCCAGTCAGCATTTAACAAACGCGCTGCATCATCTCTGAGGCCGCTGACCTCTGTGCTGACAGATCAGGAGGACTGAGTATCTGTCATGGCAGCCTCCAGCAGGCAGAAAAGGTATAAAACAAGCAGAGGACATCATGGACAGAGATAAATTGGACCCAAACCTGGACCAGCATCGGCCTGTGTGCAAATCTGCAGCTAAGAAAGGAATTTAACTCAAACCAGCCACGTTAAAAGTCGCTGTTCCACCTCAGGACGGCGTTGCAGGAAGCTCTGCTGCTCGCTCTGACAGCTGATCTTCCCTCGCCTGCAGACACCATCTGTCCGCCGCCATTTTTAACTAAACCAGAGAGAAAATCTCCCACTGACCACCAGGCTGCCGAGTGCGATGGAGAAAGGCACGGGCCGTCATCATGTTTGAACACCCTCAGAGAAGCTGGCAGTCTGCAGCTTAGAAAGAGCAGGACTGCACTTCCAGTGAATGTCTGCAGCCCAATTCAAAGGGAGAACATGTTTCCCATCACAGCCTAAAGGAAAGGTGGCTGTTTTTCTCTGTCACACACTTTTCCATGTCAACGAAAACATCTGAGGAAATGCAGAGTTCAGGGTCTAAACATGAACAAACCTTCTTACTCGTCCTCCTGATCTACAGGATGACGATGAAATGAGGGGAAACAACTCAAACAGTAGCTCAGCATGTGTTAAACAAGAATAACAATCTTACAACCCAACATTTAAAAGTCTGAATTTACCACTGACTTTTTTCCCCTGATGGTCTGTTTGCACAACTAAACCATTTCCTGACATCTGCCTCCAGTGAAAGAGAAAACAGCCGAGCCTGCATCTGTAACCGTTTCTTTCTTCTTTTATTTTTCCACCTCCTGCAGCAGAACAGCTACACGTGCCTACAGGGACGTAGAAACGTACCTTTCATGTCCTCACATAGTCACCATGAGCTTTAGACGGTGCATGAGTCCTGATTGGACCCTTTGGGACGGAAACGTCCTCTTATTGGACCCTTTTCCAGTCATGTAGCGCCGTTAGTGTTTGCTCGCTGCCTGCACCGTTGTTGTAGAAGGGAATCCTTCTAGTTATGCTGATGACTCCTGACCATAAATACTGGCGGGGACATTCCTGGCATTGTCTCCCTCCTAAAAGTGACTCCATGCGTCACTGCAGACACAGTTACACTGAAAACTGCCTCTTGTCCTTGTTTTAACTTGACCTGCGTGCCCAGGGGAAAACATCATCCATCAAGGGATCGATGACAAAGTCCGAGAGACAATACAGCCAGGAAGTGCTCCCATAATATGCTGTTCTGTCTCCAAGACAACCAGCAAACTAACATTCACTAATATGACAATAATTAAACAGACCAGAGTGTTTTTTTTCTACATTTTGTTCACATTGACCAAAGAACCTGCTGTGGTTTAGTTGTGGTGTTGCTGAGTCGTGGTTCTTTCTAATGAAGCTTTCTGGAGGGAAAAAGGAGGATTTAGAGACTTGGCTGATTTCTGGCAGAGGCGTCTTCCTGCTGCTTCTCAGGGCTGCTGAAGAAACCTGCCAACATGCCAGGATCCACCTGCTGCACCACTTCTTCTCTGCTCTGCTTGGTTGCTGCTTTCATGACTTGGACTGTTTAAAGGTGCATAAAAAAGGTGTTAAAATGCTAAATATTATCCTTTTCTTTCCACGACATTGTCTCCTAATAGCCTGATGCAGGATGAGCGGATCTCTGTCCTCTATATTCCTGTTCCTGCTGCTCAGTGAGAGGGATTCGTGCTCGCATCCTCAGGGCAGCATGTGCTCGTTAACCTGCCGCTGCCAGTATTGTATTGTTTTCTCCAGGCTTGTAGCCTTTAATAGCACAGAAATGAAGCGACCCATGGACGTTCGCAACACTGGTAGTACTTCCACTTGTGGCCAGAGGGGGCAGACTTCTGGAATAAAGCTACAACTTGCATTATTCTCCTTTAAAGGAGAAGTGTACGTTCTTGCAGATTTAAGAATCTGATAAAAATAAAAAATATGCACACACATTTTTGCCTTTACACACACACACACACACACAGACACACAGACACACAGACACAGTGCAAGTCATGAAACTACAGCCTTATCCATCTGCTTCCAGGGAGAGACAAGACACAAGTTGCATTTCCTCCCTCCACCTGAGGGGGCGCTGTGTTTACTGGAGGTGCTTTTAGTGTCTAATGAAACAGTAGAAGGATTAAATCCAAAAGACAGAGGAATATTTTGTCGGCAGTGTCGCTCCATCAGGAAGACAGTGGTGCTGAAAGGACAGCTACTCCTGCATGGAGCCATGTTACAGACGGAAATGATGAACCTCCCACGTTTTTAATCCCAGTTACCAACAGATAAATCAGCATAAATACATTTATTACTAACAACAGCAGCCAGATAACAGAAACCAGGCCTTTTCTCATCCCAGCATCATCCTCTCCTAAACCTCCAGATGTTCCTGCTCCTATCGCCCTCCTGTTCTCACTAAACAGCTTCCTGCTTTATTCCCGTCACAGAGGAGCAGGAGTTTCCTTCTTCCTGCTCACTGTTAATCACTGCTGAAGTTAGAAGCAGCAGAGTTACACACTGTTGCACTCAGAGCTGCTCATGCCTGAAAATATCCTGATAAACACCGACATTTGACACTGACCTGTTTTTACCGTGTTGCTCCACCTCTCCGGATGTCTCTGCTCCGTCCTCTTTTCTTCACTAATGTCCTCTCTGCTGGCATACTTCCATTTTATGTCCATCTTCTTTTAAAAAAATAAAGTGATGAGAAACAAGGCTGAGATCCTCTGAGAGCGACTCCTTTCTCAGTTACAAAAGGAAAAAGTTTCTGACCTGTTGTACAGAACCTGAGTGGAGGCGTCTGCATCTCCAAAAATATACTTCTCTTTTTCTCCAGATCATCTACAACAACTACTCTGAAAAGAATCAGCTTGTGGGACGTATGTACAAATCTGCTGCAACGTTTTGGTATAAACATAACGACTAAATGCAGTAAGAGTAAAATCTGGCTTCTGGTTTATAGGGGCTGCTTCCTTTTATGTACAGAGTCTGCTTGATCCTCCGCCATGTCAAGTAATTATCCAAAGTCCTGATTGTCCTGATGACTTGCAGCATGAGCTCCATTCCTACAGAACTCCTCCATGAGTTGGATTCCAGCTTCTGTTAAAGGGCCGCTCTTCATGCACGCGCCGGGTTTTCTCTGCAGCTGCGGACCAGATGGGGAGGATTAAAATGTGCTTTTTCTATTTGGACCCCGCCGCTCTGAAACTTTCCAGGATTCCCGCGCGGAGACTCCGGAGCCCATTAACGGGGTTAATTCTACACAACTAGGAGCTTAAACGGTTAATTAAAAAGGTGGGGGCGTGGCCGCGGGGCTACAGGTCCGTCTCGCGCGTGTCCAAGCAGAACGCGTAAAGGGATTTCTTGAAGTCCATGCTGCTGTTCGCTTTCATGTTCGCCTTCTCCGCCGACGCGCCCGCGTCGTTGTTCTCCACGTCCCGCGACTTCACCGACGCCTTGCTCTCCTTGCGCTTCATCTCCGGGCTCGCGCGCCCGCTGTTGGGCTCGTCCTTCAGGGAGGACTGGTCCTGGTCCGTCTCCCGGTGGTAGAAGTAGTTGAAGTTGGACACGATGACGGGCACGGGCAGCGCGATGGTCAGCACGCCGGCGATGGCGCACAGCGAGCCCACGATCTTCCCTCCGATGGTCACCGGGCACATGTCCCCGTATCCCACCGTTGTCATGGAAACCACCGCCCACCAGAAGGCATCCGGGATGCTGCTGAAGCCCGACTCCGGGTCATCGGTCTCCGCGAAGAACACCGCGCTGGAGAAGAGGATGACTCCGATGAAGAGGAAGAAGATGAGCAGCCCCAGCTCGCGCATGCTGGCTTTCAGAGTCTGGCCCAGGATCTGCAGACCTTTGGAGTGTCGGGACAGCTTGAAGATGCGGAAGACGCGCACCAGGCGGATGACGCGCAGGATGGCCAGAGACATGGCCTGCTGGCCGTTCTGGTGCTCCTGGCCCTGCTGCTCCGCGAGCTCCGTGCCCACGGTGATGAAGTAAGGCATGATGGACATGATGTCGATGATGTTCATGATGGTCTTGGAAAACTCGGACTTGCTGGGGCACGCGAAGAAGCGCACGAACAGCTCGAAGGTGAACCAGATGACGCAGGTGGTCTCTATGATGAAGAAGGGGTCTGAGAAGGTGAGCGACGGCCGCGGCGCCGTGCTGTTGTCCAGCCGGCTGGTGACCGGAAGCTCGCGCTCGTCCCTGAACTCCGGCAGCGTCTCCAGGCAGAAGGTGATGATGGATATGGTGATGACGATCACGGACACGATGGCGATGCCTCGCGCCGGGCTGGAGCTCTCAGGATACTCAAAAATCAGCCAGACCTGCTTCTGAAACTCGTTCTGAGGCAGCGGCTTCTCCTCCTCCTTTATGAAGCCCTCATCCTCGCGGAACCTCTCCATGGCTTCCTCCCCCAGCTGATAAAACCTGATCTCATCTGCAAACACATCAATGGACACGTTAACGGGTCTCCGGATCTTCCCACCTGACTGATAAAAATACAAAATGCCGTCAAAACTCGGCCTGTTGCGGTCGAAGAAGTACTCGTTCCGGAGCGGGTCGAAGTACTTGATCCTCTTGGCGGGGTCTCCCAGTAAAGTGTCCGGGAACTGGTTCAGAGTGCCCAGCTGGGTCTCGTACCTCAGGCCGGCTATGTTGATGAGCACCCTCTCGTTGCTCTCAGTGTCCACGTTCATGTCCAGCAAGTCCTCGTCGAACAGATGAGGACTGTGGTCCGCGCGTAAAAGCGCATCCATGGCGTTCTCGTTGCAGCTCAGAGTGTTGTTCATGTCGTTGATCTTCCAGGGACTGCACTGCGGAGGACTCCCCCGGGTGTTCAGGTCTTTGCTGAAGTCCTCTCCGAGTCCGCTTTGAACGAAGCCCGGCTGAGGGACGTCCAGCGCGTTGCGGCAGCTCTCCTCGGCATTGCTGCCTCCACCGCCGCCGCTTCCTTTGGCGCCGCCGTTCTCAAAGCTCACCAAGGCTATCTCCATTCCGCAGCCATCCACAGCTACTGTGCGAAAAACAGAGGAGACTTGTTGATCCGCAGCGAAAACATCCTCCTGAGGTCTCCAGCTGGGGGGAAGAGAGAGGCGCGCGGAGTCCGCTGCAGCAGAGGGAGAATCACCGCCGCTGCTCTCTGCATGGATGCATATGTGCTGCTGATGATGATTCAAAGCGCCGCAGGTCCGGATGGAGTTAGAATTAAAATCATGAGGGAAGCGGAGAAGAAGAAGAACAAGACCCGGATGGAAGAGTAGGCTGGAATTATTATTATTCCTGACGTCAAAAGTGCAGTTCAAGCGTTCATCCGCCTCCGAAAATGTCTGTGGATGTGAGACAAGCTGTCACCCTCCTCTCTCTCTCTCTCTCTCTCTCTCTCTCTCTCTCTCTCTGGGAGCGGAGACGCGCTCTGACTGTGGCACAAAGTGCGCGCGCAATGGCCATGTCCCCCTTTGGATGTGTGTGTGCAGGTTGTAATAATTCAGATTTGTGTGTAAACGCACTCATATACTCATGAAGTAAATGAAGCATCAAACAAACATATAAACAATCAAATCTCAGGCTATTTGCTTAATTAGAGGAAACATTGTTGATTTCTCTGCAAGTCCATGTTTTTATCAGGATTGTTTCAGCTTTTTCCTCATTTTCAGTCCCGTGCTGCATCATTTTCTGACCAGTGAGCCTTTCAGGAAGAAAAGCTCAGAGCTGAAGGGATGACAAAGAGTTGGAACAGAAAATTTAAGCAAAGTTGTTTTAAAGCTACAAGGTGGAAACTTGGAGCAGAAACTGGACATGGGGAAGTCAGGGAAGAACTTCTGAACCATCTTGTTATGTTCAATCATTAAATAAGGATTGTTTGTGGTTTGGAAATTATTTAGCAACAGATCATCATCAACAAATGCCAACAATGAGCGTTTCTGGCTTTTTATATTCATATCTGCAAACATCCTCCAGAAAAAACAAACCAACATATAAAATGCATCCTGCTGCATGCAGATGTGGGTGGGAAGGTAACACGCCTCTGGGTTTCACTTCAACCCATTCACACCTGAACAAGCTCCTAAAACCCCGCATTTTCTAAAAACATGAAATAGCTGTCATTTTCTGGATCTATAAACAGCAGCAGTGGCAACGAACTGCTGCTCCACCACGCTGAATGTTTCCTGTCTGCATCCTCCGCAGAGTGGGGTGTCACATTTTACCAGAATCACGGCTGCAAATCACAAGAAAAAGATCAGAAATATCGCTTTTATTTAGCAGATAACTGTCATGGAAATGCAGATATTAACAGGAAAAAACAGGAGTCGGTGAACTGAATAAAATAACATGACTGTTGTGCTTACAGAGAAAAAAGGGATAGAAAAGATTTCCAACAATGCTTCAGGTTTTTCTGGTTAAACTGGTTTTATGTGGATTCTTGTCAGATATCAGACTTTTACATTCTGCTTCAGTATTTTATCTCCTCTCTTGCCCTCTTATGCAACACGACATCCTCTATGTGTGTTTTATTATTCTATCCGAGGCTCGTGCACGTGCATGTGCACGTGGCTCGCTGTGGTTTCAGACCTCCTTAATGTGCACAAACCAGCAGCCTGAACACAAAGGGCCTCTTTCCACTTGGGAAGGTCCGTGGACTGGTGCTTTTCATTGCAGCCTCTCTGCCTTTGTGTCCACATCCTCCTCTTCTGTGTGGCTGCAGGGTCGGGGCCCCGGGGCCACTCTGCTCTCTGTTCACATGCATCCTCATCCTCCTGACTTTGAAGGAGATGGACTGGCTCTTCTTTTCCTCTCCGTGCTCCTCGTTGACTGCATTCATTCCACCTCCTGTGAATTCACGTCCCTCTGTTTCATCCCATCATGCAGACCCAAGAGGCTGCTGCACTCTTAGCTTGTTAGCTTGTTAGCATTCTTTTACCGCTGCCTGCAGACTTGAGGAATGGTTTTTAGTAAGGGTGTAACGATTAATGATATATCAATTTTATATTCCTATGATTTAACAGATCGATATGTGCTCGGCAAGTTTGTAATAAAATCGATATTTACCATCTATTATCGTTATAAAAGGTATTGAATCGATTCGATCGATACTGAGAAATAATTTGGATCGAAGCACGGAAGATTTTATTTTTGCACTTTTTTTGTTGAGAAAATATTGAAAGTAGCAGTTATTAAAATATTGTTTGCACTAACTGTACTTTCATTTAAAAAATTGTATAATTATTGAAAATATTGCCTCAAAAGGTTTAGCCCCTGGTGATTCAACTTGGAGAGGTGAACTTTTGTTTTGTTCATACCCATATTTTAATTTATACTTGATTTCCTTGAAAGAAACTAAGATTCTTCTTCCATGCTCTGTCCAGCATCCAGGTATTTCTGATGATCACACTGGTTGGATTTTAGATGATAGCTGATGATAGAAATACTGAAACTTTTCGGATTGTATCGTTCTAAATGAACTAGTTGTGTTCATGATCGTATCGTAACCACAAATATGAATCGAATCGTCCTTAAAATGAATCGTTACACCCCTAGTTTTTAGTCTCTTGTCTCATTTTTAATCATACATGTTCTGTCTGCAGCTCACACAACATGCCTCATGTTTGCTTTTACACATCGTCATTATCAGGACGTACAGTGTGACTGCGCTGGTTTTATCCAGTGTAGAAACATCCCCATGAAAGTCAGGAGAATCATGCATCCCGGTAGTGATCAGAAGACCAACAGCAGGATTCAATCTCTAGACGGTGACTTGTTCTACAGCAGTTTATGGAAATGTGCATGGATGACACGCAGGAGAGCAGGGATGATGGACGCCGGGACATTCAGACCCCGTCTTAAACCTGTGGAGCCTCGTTGGCTTGTGGTGTGCAGCTTCAAACGTTTGCAAAGGTCCATCAGAACTCTGGTAGTCTGAGCCTTTACAGCCCGACCCGAGTAAAAATGCAGAGAAAATGATTTTATTTTAATCTAGTCTTGATTTTTTTATTTGATTTATTCCACAACATCACAAATACACATTACGTGTCATCCACATACAAAAATGTTGTGAAAAAGGACTCCCTTTGAAGCCA
>JBAMHT010000024.1:1152344-1165088 GCA_037177075.1 Craterocephalus fluviatilis | reverse complement strand
CACCGCAGGCTGCAAGCTGCTCTGGAAATTTAACTAACATGATGATGATGGAGCCATAATAGGGAGAAACAATGACTTAAAGAAAGCAAAAGAGGAAGAGGGGTGATGACCTCAATAGGTAACAAAAGCAGCAAATACATAAGTCACACATCATGCTAAATCATTTACGTTGAGGGTGCAGCACAACAGTACTTTTATGCTTTTACTCTGCCTCACCTGCCTTCTGTCAGTCACATTACATTCACACTAATGAGGTCTTCCTCATCCATCCATCCATCCATCCATGTATCCATTTATCCATCCATCCATTTATCCATTTATCCATCCATCCATCATCTATCCATCCATCCATCTATCCATCCATCATCCATCCATCCATCATCCATTCACCCACCCATCCATCATCCATCCATCCATCATCCATTCACCCACCCATCCATCCATCCATCCATCCATTTATCTATCTATCCATCCATCCAGCCAGCCTTTTCCTAATACTAGTTCCTCCATGTCCATGCCAGTTGGTACATGTGATGATGTCATGAAGCAGTTCTCCTGTAGACAGTAAACATGTAGTCCAGGTTGCCTTCATGCATCTAAAGTAAGAACTATAACTCTCTCTGATGTTTCCACACCCAGCTGACGGCCAGTTTGGCACTGTAAAGAGGTTTTTACAAGGTTCTAACAAGCCGGTCCAGACGGGATCCAGTCTTTCAGCAGATCCTCCCTGCTGGTGTGAGGACAGCACGATTAAATGATTGATAGCAGACAAAGCTCTCTAAAGCAGCCTCTGAATGATGGATGATGCAGAGCTGCAGTCACGCCGAGACCAGCAGCCATCACAACGCTAAAGTTACAAGGTGCAAAGTGTAAACCCAGACAGCTGATTTAGTCACCTGAGACTCTGACGGTATGCGTGTGTGTGTATGTGTGTACGTGTGTGTGTGTCACCAGCAAAATAAACAGGAAAACAAACCATAGATAGATGGAGGAATGACAGATTGATAGATATATACATATAAAAAATATGTATGTGTGCGTATATTTATATATTCATATATATATATTTAACTATTATTTTTCTTTTTTTTAGGGATGGGGATGATATGTTTTCCTTCCAATTCGTTTCCTTTACGATTTTTTGGGTGCCTAATCAGATTCGATTTAAATTGCTATTCTCATGATTCTTCAAAATTGCAGATTTTTGTGGAGAAAAAGAAAAAATGTTACAAAAAATCTTAGCGCTACATTTTTTTTTCTTAATTTTAATTAGGAAAAAACAACACAGTATCCAGACCAACATGCTACTACTACAACACCCGACAAGATAAGTAAAAAAGATAAATAAGAATAATAATAAAAATGAAATTTAAAGAAATTCTTTGCATTTATTTGAAAAAGATCATTTTTATAGCATAGAAATATTTATTTTAGAATTGTGAAATAAAAAAGATCACGTTATTTGATTTTTCGATTCGATTTTCCCACCCTTACTATATATGTACACAGTATACAGTATATCCACACAGTGTCGATATTTTTATTATATTTATAGTTCAATATTTTTACGACACAAAAAATGATTTTGAATTACTTTTTTCACTTGTATGTATGTATATATAATACATATATATATATATACATATGCATATATGTATATGTGAGTATATATACATAGATAGAAAAATAGGGCAAAATAGGAAAAATAGAACTGATTTCTGTGTTGGTAAATCTGTCTATAACAAGGATCTTTCTCTGCAAATCATCCTCTTTTCCTCCATCCCTTCTTTCCTCAAATAGAAAAACTCTGTGTTTAGTTGTCTACCTCCTCCTCGTCCTCCTCCTCCTCTGCCCTGTTTCCTTCTGTTGTGTTTTTCCTCCTCTGGATCTCCCTCTGCATCCGCCCACACTAAACTAACATGCACTCTGCCCCAGGCTGTCTCTCTGTCTCCCTGCATACCGAAACAGCTCTTCTCCTTTTCAACACACACATTGAACAGTTACTGTATGCCGCAGTGGTCTCCAGCCTCGCCGTGATTCATGCAAACACCACGATGCGGAGATCTGCAGCGTTTAGAAACACACAGGAGAAATAAATCTGCAGAACTTACGCTGCATGCAGGCAACGCTTGTCGGCCATGTTTGCTTCAGTCAGAGGAGAAGGTGAATCAGGATGTGTTAGCTTAGCTTAGCAATTTTAGCTACATCGCTCTTTGAAGGAAGGAATGGAGCAAACAAAGAAATTGAAGAAAGATTGGGAAGCTTGAAAGGGAAAAGAGCCAGAAGCAAGAAGAGAAGAAAGGAAAGAGTGAAAACGGAGAGATGGTGGAAAATAAAGAATAAAATGTAGAAAGGAAAGGATGCATCTTTCCATCTGAGAGACTCTGCCTCTCTGAAATGCTTTTTATACCCACTCATGTTGCTTCGCAGCCTCATAAGTTGTCAGCGGTCAGTTGTTTCTGTTTTGTTCTTTTGTTCCTCGTGTAGACGACCAAAGAAAGAAAAGAAAAGATGGACAGGACAGAGGAGGAAAGAAAAGACTAGTGAAGTCAATGAAACACGAACACGGGACGTTAGCGACGCGACTGGAGGACAGAGTGAGTCACCAAGTCCTGCTGCACAGCTGTTAGAGTTCACTCATGCTGTCCTCATGTCTATTTTTCCTCATTTCCATCTCACCGTAATGTCCCAACTAGGGATGTCACCATTATAGATTTTCTAGGTACCATTATTGTTTGAGAAATAATCAGGATTTTACGATTATCACGATTATCATGTTTTAGTTTCACAACGCTGGAAATGTATAAAATAACTAATAATTAAGTTTTATTTGTTTGTTGATGTCAAGAAAACTGAATTTGGCAACAAAACAAACAAGAGTACCATTTAAATTGAGTAAAAGTCCCCTCTGCTCTGGTAAAAAAAAAAAGTAAAATAAATACAGTATTATTTGAATGAACACGAAAAGATAAAAATAAATGTGAGCTTTAGGATTTCAGGGATGAGAATCCTACTATTTACATTATTAAATGATGATATTTAGGAAGCTTTAAGGTTATTAATTGTAGCTTCTACTACCCTGATTCATCGTGAAAATAAATAATCGTGACATCCCTGGTCCAAACCGTCTTTTGGTCTAAGTTTTCGTGGTGTCCTCTAGTCCTCCTGTCAGAGCCACATTACAAACTAAATTCTTTCTTATCTTTTTTTCTTCACCTTGCCATCCATCCTCTAGTTTCCTTCCTTTCCTTTCTTCCCTAATCCCTTATTTCCATCCTTCCCTCCATCTCTGACATGATTCCTTTTTCCTTCCTGAAACCTGAAGCGTCTCCTCGGGTCAGCACCAGCAGCAGGACGTACGTCGGCGTCCCGCTGCTGCCTGACATGCCAGACTCTTTTAGCGCAGCGCCGTCTCCGCATGCCGCCTCGCTTCACGTGTTCCTGCAACAAACCACCAGCACAGCCTCGGGTTTTATCTGAGCATTTATTGAAACTGCTGTTATAGATGAACTGAGATGGACAGAAACCTTTGCATAGGTTACAAACTATGCCTCAGCCACACAGACCAGCGCCGCCCACGGCAGCAGCAACCAGAACAAAACAGAAACAAACGAAAAGAAACCCAGACATATTGCCACGGTAACAGAGGTTCGGGGGGGGGGACCAGCACATTTATTACCTTTTATTTTTTATCAACTCTACGTGAAGAGTTTGGCTTCTGACTGAGAGGAAGCAAAAAGACTAGAAGCTAATCAATCCCATAATAACCTTGTTTCGTAACGATGAGCATGTTTTTAGAAGCTTAACGTATGGATCATGCAGTTCAGTCTCCGGTCTTCCATGCACCTCCAGCTCAGCCTGCAGTACCACATGATGAGAAAAACATCCCCGCTGCATCATCATCATCATTTTTTTATGATTAAAGTCATAAATAAAACCAGTGAAAGCTGGGTTGTTCATTTTATCCAGCTGTCTGGTCCTCATTTCTGCAACTAAAACGTATTCATGTCCATTTTGCTCTTTTTAAAGTTCATTTTCTGTTCCTATGATGAAAAGTGTGGCTGAAAGGAGCTGAATCAGTTTTAATAATTTAAACAGCCTGATTTGAACAGAAACACAGATGTAATTTCCCACGATTAAGGATTGTTTTTCCAGCAGATGGATAATTATTCTACTGAAATGAACTGATTCAGCTCTCTGAGAACACAGAAACATATTTCTTATTCTAAATATTTCAGAAAAACATGTTAAACAACGAAGTGGAGATAATCATCTTTTCTAAATTCATTCATCCTTTTGGTAGTTGGAAGCTTGAATCGACGTCATATTTATCGAACCATGACAGAAAAAACACATGAATGTCACGTGTGAACCGCTCGCTAGCATGTGGCAACATGTGGAACCATGTAAGCCATGTGGTTACGGCATGGGCATGGGTAATTCACATGTTTTTTTCACACATGGATGATACAGAAATCCCCATGTTTGCACATGTGGTTCACATTTACAGGTACTACTCATAAAATCAGAATATCCTGAAAAAGTGCCACATTTCTGTAACTTAAAAGATAAAATGTACACATATAGGCAAATATTCTGCAAATCAAGCTTTTATTTGTTTAGACATTGCTGATCATCAAATTAAAAAACTCAGAAAATTAGAATATTGCTTGAAATCAATAAAAAATGGATTTGAAATACAAGAATGTCAGACCTCTGGAAGCATCTGTATTTCATATATACAATCTATTGTTTCACCTTTTATGTTGAATTGCCTGAATAAAACAACTTTTCCAGCATATTCTCATTTTCCCAGTAGTTCCTGTACATGTGAACACATGTGCTTTTTCTGTAAGTGCAGTAATAAAGAGTGGAAATCCAAAGAAAACATCATTATCTCTTCTTGTTTACTGCATATTGTACAGTAAAGTCTTTAAAAAAGAACAAAACACAGTAAAACCTGTCCGACGCGTCGTCCCGAGCTGCTCTGATGATACGAAACAATTATAAAACATTTGGTCCCTTCGGTGGAGTCTGCTGCAGATATGTCTCAAACGTTGGCCTAAACACGACAGATATGAAGGAAGAGAATGTAAAAGCACAAAGACGACCGACTACCCTGATGGTGCTTTAATCACTCCTTTCAGAGAGCAAGAAAATACACTTTTTATGTGATTATACCTTAAAAAAAACAACAAAAAAACAGGAGGAATTTATCATTTTGCTCCCTCAGACCTACCTCATGTTTAACACGTAGCACCTTCTCATCACTAATTAATTTATTCCAGAATAATTAAAGGGATATATTTGTTCATTTTTTGTTCAGTAGCTGCTCGTGAAGTGGGCTTAAACCGGCATGTTGATGACGCACGGCTGGAAAACAGAATCATGCCTTCATGCTCGGACCTTCCTGTAGGTTCTCCTGATGATCGTCTGCTAGCAGGTTTCTCTCTGTTGGTAGCAGGTGCAGCAACTGTACAGATGTTACTCTCTTCCTTCTGTTGCCTCTCATTGCTATGTTTTAAATCCTTCATTTCATATTTCAGGCAATATTTTTAATTGTATAAACATTCTATTTTTTTTTGGTATTGTATTTATTTTCCCTTAACCTGCCTCTGGCCTGCAGATTCAAATTAGCTTGTTAGCTATAGTCTGACATGTTTGCATCTGCCACTATAGTTTGTCATCGATATGCACGACCCTAATCAAATAAACGAATAAATTTATTTCATTTAATTTAAAACATGAAAACAACAGATTTTTAGCTTTTTTCTCTTGTCTTTTCTCCTATCGTCTGAGGATTTTTTCTTTTGTTCATGATTTTGTTCCTTCTTATTGCTTCCTCTGCATCCTGCTGCAATGCTTTTACTGTAATGTTTTATGTAAAGCATCTTGAATTTTTCTGTATGAAAAATAAATTAAATTACATTAAATTATATTATATATTAGACTGAAAGTGTGCTGTTTAGTAGATAATTGAGGAATTTTAAGTATATAAAAGCCTAGTATCATTAATACTGATACTTAATAATAGGGCTGTTGAGAATGCACAGAGATTAATCTGTGGAAATAATTAATTAATTATGTTTACGCATGAATAACAAAGTTATGACTCACAACATTTGGCATCAACTTAGGGAGATCCACCAAAAACTACTCCATCCTTGTTGAAAAAGTTTATAGTTTGAAGCCTTTTTTTGAATTTTTATAAATGGGTGTCCAGAATCAACAGAATCAATACGGTCCTGAACCGAATCCACCAAAAAACACCTCATTCTCCTTATTCATCCTTTAAGATAGCTTTTCAAGGCTTAGATTAAAGTGTCAGTGTCATCGCACTAGAGTTGATCAAAGTTGACACCAGTGCTGGAATCGTTAGTTAAAGGTTTGGATGGATCCACCCTGATATCGGACAGGATGAACGTGTCCTAAAAACAACCTGTAATGTTTGTTCAGGAAAATATCCTGCAGAAATGTCAGTTTGTTCATTACTTTGAGCCTATACTGAACATTTTCCACAAAAAGAGCTTAAAAATCTTCACAAATAACATCCACAGTGTCCTGGACACAGCAGTTTACCTCACCATAGAAAGAAGTAGGAATTTAACAGCTGACTGTCATCTTGTGCAAATATTCACATTATAAAGCTTATTTTATCAGGATGGCTTTTTAAAATGACCTCTAGGTTGTTCATTTTACTCATTCATATGATATGTTGGGCATGAATTTAAATCTTTATTCAGTGTTTAAGATTATTCATCCTGGGCAAATTATTGGTAAATGATTACTCTGTTGATTTATAAATATAAGGAACAGCAGGGTGATAGATAAGTTTTAGACTTTGAGTTATGAAAACATTGTGGACAAAAAAAAACTGGAGTATTTATTCTCCTGCAGACGGATGGGAAGCATCAGGAAGAAGAGCTCAGGAAGAAAATCTGCTGCGACATGCTGACAGCTTCAACCAGCAGAGTTTTACAAGCTGAAGGTGAAAGAAGCTCCTAAAAATAAGATCATATGTCGCATGTGAGCAGTTTGAAGCTCCATAAAGGGGAGAATTTCCATGTTCAGAGTCCCTAATGTCTTTTCTGATAACAATAACAGAGATTTCTGAACACTAAGCAGCTGCACCCGCTCTGTTATGTTGTTTTCTTTATACTGAAGGTGTTGTTGGTTAACCCTGGTTAATGTCCCTGGCTACACCTGTGCTTTCTGCTGCGACCTGCCAAGAGCTCTGCAGCAGACAAGGTCAGTATGACAAAGATGTGAAGAGTTCAGTGTGACAACAGGCTGCAGATGGATGCACAGTCCACAGCAGAAAACACTGCAGCCAAACAAAGACCTTCAGATGCACTTGCAGGTGGTTCTGAGGGGGAATCTTGTCCAGGATGTAACATTAAACTCCTTAAAACCTGCAGAATTTAAATCTAAGAGTCTAATAACTGCAAAAAATCCTGCATCTGAAGTCAAACATTTTCACTTAAAGCTAAAAGGCCTAACATAAAACAAATCAGCCTTCAGCTGGACACCGTGTAAATGTCCTTTTGGTCTCTGCAAAAGCTAAACATCACAGAAACGATGCAGCGTTTTAGCTCAGGTGCTTTCAGAAAGCTTTAACATCAACTTAACATCTGTAAACGCTGCTCTGCAGACAGCAGGGGGCGCTGCAGCCAGAGGTCAAAGAGGCACCCTGCAGCCTTGTTCTTCCACTCTTTATCAGTTCTGATGAACAGAATCATCAGCACTTAGTGATTTATCATCTGAGCCTGTAAAATCGTTCCTTCACACAGCCGTATGCCTGAAAACAGCAGCAGCCATTTTACTGGCTCGCAGAGTGACTAATGCTGTGGTGATGTTCAGCCTGCTGCTCTGCAGAGGAAACACCGAGTGCCTCCGCAGATCCATCACCCTCTCTCAGGACTCTCTCCCTGCCTCCTCAAGCTGGAGAAGCCTTCATCCATCAGGGAAAACATCCAGTCAGCAGATGCAGGTGCAGGCTGAAGGACCAGTGGGGAGCAAAAGCAAGCAGAGGCTCAGTGTGCCAGTTGCAGAGGAATGGGAGGCGTTTTGGTCCCAATGAGGTGGCAGTGATCAGGCTGCAGCCGAGGTCACAGCTCCATGAAAACTATCTGCTAACACGTCACATGTTGTGCTTTGATTTACCCCCAACTGGAAACACTGAGCCCTGATGCCCACCAGTTACTGCTCTGAGTCATTTTAAAGGAAAATTCCTGCATTTTTTAACAAACTAGATCTTATTCTCTTTGAAAACGGGTCATCTGCCCCATTAGTCAGTAACTCAGCAGAACCCCGTCGGCTACAGGAGCCCATTCGGAGGGAAAATCGATGATTTGGTTTATAAAATCTGGTTCCACGTCCCCAGCGGAGATTTCTGGTGCTCATTAATCCAGAAGATCGCAATCGGTTTGGAAGCCCGGCATTTCGCTGCTGCAGCCGTGTGTCATCAACCGCTTTAACTGTGAATTTTCAGGCCCGAGAACGTCTGTCCGAACAGCGTCTCCAGCTCCAGATGTGCAGGGAGTAGTGCATCTTTATGGCAGGAGAAGTTTAAGCTCTTTGCTGTTTGTTTTAACGGGAGGCACTTTCATCAATTCCATAATGAGACGGGCTTCAAGGCACTGGAAACTAATTTTAGATATATATCTAAGAACTTTGTTAAATATCAGAAATTTTTTACGTTCTTTAAACTCTTAAGAGGTCAAATTCAAAAGAAAAGCTGGGTGGGGGGGGGGCGGGGGTCACAAATCACATCAGATGATCCCATGCACTCCATCATCGGAGATCAACGCTTTAAGGAAATAAAAAAAGGAGGATGGAACTTCAGCAATGTCACTTTTAAAGAGATTTTCTCTTCTGCTTTTTTTATCTTTTGTTGGTGTTTTTAAGCACATTTGTCCCCTCTGACAGTTTGCTCCATCATGCACCGTTTCCTGTGGATAGCTTGACAACAATATTAATCATCCTCATCATCATCCTCCTCCAGTTCCAAGTCCCACTGCAACTGCAAGCAATTTAATACTGACGTCATGCATTGAGTATACGTAGCTATATCATAGCTAATTAGGCCATAATGCTGTAGTAGTTTGACATGCCATGATCTTCGAAAAAGAAGTGTTCCTGTTCCCTTAAACATTCAACACGTAAATACTCCGAAACGACGTTAACGAGAATAAATAGCCAGTGCACTTTTGGTGAAAACAAATGAGAGAAATAATCCAGGAGAAGATGAGGGTCAAAGAAGACAAAATGTGTTTTTTTTAAAAAGTAAATCAAATGAGGTAACGTGGTGTGCATGCTGATACAAGAGAGAAGAGAGTCTCCACATGCGTTTGTATAAAGGAGCGTTGCATGGCATCATACAGGGAACCTCCGGCCGGCCTGTAGCAGCAGCAGCAGCGCGTAATAAATCCTCCACAACGCTCCACGCACTCCCCGTTTGTTTCTGATAAGGTGCCTGAAAAACTCGGACCAGCGTTTCCCAACTTTCCCCGGATGTGCCGCAGAAAAAAAAAAGAAGTAAAAAAAGGATGCATCTCTGTAATCCACTGAAAAAACATTTCCTCCGAGAAACTTCTTTGATCCTGAAAGTTTGATTCTGTTGCACAAAGCCTGGCAGGTGTCGGGTGGATTCTTCATCTAATGGTCTGACCTGTGCAGATTTTACCACCGGTGCTTCAATTTAAGCCTCTTTATGCCAAAAATAATCATAAATAACCTCATTACACTCCAACCACATCTGAGGAAATCTGACGAAATGTCCTCGGCTGTTGGTGTAAATGGTCTAAAACCATTAAAGGGACGCTCCATTCAATTTAGAGGGATAATTAGAGAAGTTTTCCTTCAGAAAGCTGTAAAATTGATGCAACATCTCCTTGTTTCTGCTTTTAACCCATTTGTGTGCTATAAAAGTATAAATTTAAACATCAAACTTGCTTGGTTAGGGCACAGACTTTGTTGTGGTTTACTGTAATGCTCTCACCTGGCTGCACCTGTGGCGGTGTGCATGTAAGGCATGCCTGGTGAGGCTTTCTAACGCTTTACATAAATGGGGGCTTGTCCAGGATAGTGGAACGTCTGCTGGCTCAATTCGCTTCGATAGCGCTTCTGTCTGATTATATCAACTATTTCTGATAATTAAAATGGCTGAATTTACAGGATGATTTCCCTCCCATCACCTGCTCGTCTTTGCGATATTGCCAAAGTTACTTCTCCCCCCCCCCCCAGTATGTCACTGTTCATCTGCTGGAAATAGAACAAAGCTCACAAAAGAGTAAGAAGTAGTTTGCACTCATTTTTTCTAAGGAATTTCTCTATATTATTCTACGATGATTTGATGAACATGTATTTTACATCCAGCATCCCATCAGGCATTTGCCTTGTAACGATGCAGTTCCTCCAGCTGGGATCGTTTGACTTTTTTTTTCTTTTCGCTATGCTGCTTTATTGGATGCAATATAGAGATCCATTATTTACACAGAGCACTTGTCATAATGTCAACAGCAAGCAAGAGCTCAGCTATGATTTATCGGCGAGGAAGAGAAATAATATATTTCAGAAATTTCCGAAACAAAAACAGCCAGGGGAAACCTAAGGGAGTCAATTCTACAAAGTCAATAAAGGATCATTATTCCACCTCATTTCAAGCACACATAGACCAATGGTGAGTGAGATATTAGCACCAAGCACCGTGAAGCCAACACAGCTAATGTACTTACAGGGTTAATCACTGCATTTGTATGCAAATATGTATTTAAGTGTGTCTGCCCTTATGGGAGGGTTGTATGAAGCAATTGGGGCCCAGGCAGTTGGTGACATTCAGCGCCAGTGTAACCTCTGTGGATAGTTTCCCCAACGCTATTTGTGAATGTTAATTGCTTTTCGGCTGCCGCCGCCTCCCCTGCCTCCACCTGTCCCCGAGTGCTGAGCAGCGGGGGACTCTACCTGTCCTTTAAGCTGAAGCTGTTGGTTAAAAGAGTGAAAATCCTCCAAGGAATCATGTTTGTTGTTGTGGTGCATTGTGTCAAAAATGATGCTTTCAGGATAGAACTGTAACAAAACATAAAAACACCTTGTGGGCATTAAAGTTCATTTTTCAGATTTTTGTTCACAACCAAATGAAGGAAATACAACGCAAGGCCTTCATGTTGACTTGAATAAAGAGCTTGTCTGTCCGAATATGAGACCTCAAGTCCCCAAAATCAGCTGTGCTGTATAAAATGCATTAAAACTACAACCATTAGCAAATTTCATCCACACAAGATGGAACTTTTAGTTTCAGTTTCTGTTGAAGCCGAGACATTTTAACATTTCATGGAAAATGGGCTGATTTTGAATTTGATGGCATCTGTAAAAGAAAAAAAAGGAAACGTTCCAGGGTGATGTTTAACATTAAAAGTAATAGCTACAAGTGTAACTCCTCCCTGCCACTAGGTGGTGGAATCACACTCGTTCATTCTCATTTCAAACGTTTAACTCTACCGTTTGCCAGATAACAGTATGGCAGACTGTTAGATAGCATTAGGAAACTGTTAGAAATCATGTTTTTTTAACTGGTTGGAGCCAGATGGGGCAGCTGGTTCGGGCTGAGGGGGAGTTTGAAACAGTGACCTTTCTGTGTGGAGTTTGCATGTTCTCCACGTGTATGCTTGGGTTCTCACTGAGTCCTCCGGCTTCCTCCCACTGTCCAAAGACATGCATGTGAGGTTAATTGGACACTCTAAATTCTCCCTAGGAGTGAGTGTGTGTGTGAATGGCTGTCTGTCCCTCTATATGTGGCCCTGCGACAGGCTGGCGACCTGTTCAGGGTGTACCCTGCCTCTTGTCTGCTAACAGCTGGGATCAGCTCCAGCACACCCGCAACCCAACTGGATTAAGCGGTTCAGAAAATGAATGAATGAATGTGCAGAATGATTGAGCAGGTCACCACACTTATTGATTAAGCTTAGTGGAAGAATACTAACCATTTTTGTGTTTGAATGATATGCAGGTCACCTCACTGATTGAACAGTGCTCCCTGTTTTTGTGATTCCTGGTTCAATGAGTGGGATAATCACCCTTAAGAAACAGGGTAATGAACCAATGCTTAAATAGTCCTAATTTACTGAAACAAATGTTCAACTTATCTGTCCAGAAGGAAAGCAGCAACCTCAGTCAACACCAAAGCTCAGAAGCTTGACCGGCCTTAACCCTCGTCCTACTCTGCTTTTTGGTCTACTTGGATTTTAAAACAGTAATGGAAGGTAGATGCTATTTCTACACGGAGCTGTAAATCTCACAACTCCCAAGTGTATGTTTCCATAGGGTGATAGTGAGTGTCCTGTCACTATGTCTTTGACTGATATGCGCCCTGATTACTTGGCCACAAGGATACCCCATTGGCTGACTGGTCAGTCTGCATGGCTTGCACCCAAGAGGTTGTGGGATCAATCCTTGCCTGGGCCCTAAATTGTCCTTCCACAATAGATATGTACATGTAAACTTTTATATGTTTTTTTGGACCCGCCAAAAACAATAAAACAAATTATCACTCAATTAAAATGAATACTTTCTTTCTGCACCCCTCTAGAGGTTCTGCGGCTATATTATCTTTTTAAAAAGTTGTAGCTATTACCTTTAGAAATACTAAGATGTGTCCAGTGTGGTCTAGTTGAAATATTTGGTCCTTCCCTGAAAGAGACTGGATGTTCAATTCAATTCAACTTCAATTCAACTTTATTTTTATAG
>JBAMHT010000024.1:1076622-1086716 GCA_037177075.1 Craterocephalus fluviatilis | reverse complement strand
TCCTCCGTTTGTGTCTTTTGTTAAGTAATGAGAACAGCTTCCCGACGTTACTTCGTAGCATATCTGCTAAAGCTAAAACTAAGCTGCGCTGATTGGTTGACGCTCCGCGTCAAGCAGCCGACGCTCAAACGCCCAAAACGCGTTGCTCAACTGCTCACCGCGCCTTGATGCGCATTTACATAGACTTCACATGTAAACCTGACGCTCCCGACGCTCTCGCTGCTTTTGGTCTGAACGCACCATAAGACTCCAAAGTCTGGGGATATTTATCACGGTTTCTATACTGTCAGCGCCACGGCCTAAATAATGATAATTATATGGTCTGCAGCGTCCTGTAGAGCAGCAGCTAACCGTTAGTAGCTAACGGTTAGCTGCTTAGCTAACTAGCGAACGGTTGCTGCCCACGGGGCTCCGGGTGTGAGATGATTCGCTGCTGAGGACACAAATTAACCCTGGAGCAGCCGAGATGCGGCACACGGACGTAATAACAATTCACCATAAGTTTAAAGATGTCTTGAAGTTCATAAATGAAGGTGAAACATTTTTAGGTGGATTCAGTAAAACTGTTACTCATCAAACCGGCTACATTCCCAAAATAAGCAGATTATAATGGAATTATTATCTTATATATATTGTATAATTATAAATTATTATAATTATACAAAAGACAGTATTTTATATGGAAGGAATATAGGAAATATTTTCTGTTATATTATTTTTATTATATTATAATTAATACATGTTATTTTCTAATAATATTTAGATTACTTGAAAATTAATTTTTGATTTCATAGATTCATAGATTTCTTGTACTGCATCTAAATAATCGATAGACTAATCGATTAATCGACAAAATGATCGAAAGATTAATCGAAGAAAAAAATAAGCTCTAATATCGAGATTTCTATATATATCGCGTTTTCGTCACACGAAATACAGAATGAGTGAACATCGTTTATACAGAGTTAGCTTGTTTTCAGGTAAAACTTGTCTCTTTTTTAGCATTTTGCACAACTCTGTCTTTGTTTTGGTTAATTCAAGTTAGTTTTTATCATTTTAATACACATATAGTTTCATTTCAGTCAAAAATTGTATGCACATGTGCGTCTGATCGTTATTAAAAGAGCATTTAGCACTAAGAGCTGTAAATTGAAGCCTTCTCCTCGGTTACTTGACCAAATAAAATTATATCTAGATACATACTGAACAGAAAGTAATCCTAGAAATGAGTAAAGTAATCCTCGGAACGAGTAATCCTAGAAATGAGTAAAGTAATCCTGAAACGGGTAAAAAGGAAGCAGCCTGGCTAACGTCTCCAGGTGAAAACAAAGATGGTTTCCATGGATACGGCTGCCATCCCACCATCCTGTTGCATCTTGGGACGTGTTGAACACCAGCAGGCGTAAGGCTGATGCATCTTTACTGGATACTTCCTGCTTCCTTCCTGCAGCTTTCCAGCCACACGACCTTCGCCGTGACCTTTGACCCCCCCCCAGTTTAAACACAGCAGCTCTCATTACAGCGTTTCCTTCAGCGCTGCTCCTCTTCATCAGAAATCTGCTCCGAAACTTCAAAAAGGCCCTTAATGACGCTGCAGAGGCAGGCGTATCCATGGTAACAGATGCTGCCGGTGAAAGGTTTCACTCCGGCAGCCTTGCAGCGGCAAGCCGAGGCTCTTTCTTTTAACTTGTGCTGGAAAAATGTGCGAATTACAGTCGGTGACGCAACGGGGAGCAAGCCCAGCAGGAGGAAGATGAGGAAGAGGATGCTCCTCAGTCTTCCTCTACACTTATTCCAACCATCCGTTCACTCGTCCATCCATCAGCAGATAAACGGAGACGAGTTTATACCGCGATTACATCCTCTGATCTACGAATGCAACGCAGCAGCAACGCGACAAATCTTCAGCCGGGTCCAGAGGTCAACAGGACTTAAAAACAAAGTTTAACAGAATCTTTTTACAAAATTATATTTCATCAATCCAGATGGAAATTTAAAACTTTTGTGTATTTTTATTGAAAAAAACATACGGTTGCATCAGTACTCGTTAAAGTCGATCAATACCAGGAGCAGATCCCGAATTATTACACGTAATGTTTATTTTCACATGAAATTTTAGTTATGTTATTTTTATTTACATTTTATTTTCAATTATTATTTATATATTTATTATGTATCTACTATTATCTTTTTCACCATCGTTTGCTGTAAAAAGCAGAGAAGAAAATAAACCCTGTCTTCCAATTCATTTTTTTAGTCTGGTAGAAGTATTGGTATCGGCAAATACTCCGGCGACATCGTCGACTTTGAAGGTTACCAGCTGTTAGAAGAAAAACAAACTCATTATTTTTCAAAGTTTGTAGTAATCTGGTAAATCTATCGACATTAATCTGATTATATCATGAACATGGTTCCTTCAGCACAATGCATGATGGGCAGAGTTGGCCAGTAACGACCTACCTTTACTCCGTTAGAGAGAAGATTTATTTAGGAATACTTTTTCTTTTACTTGAGTAAATCTGTGATTATTTTTTTGTAGTTTTATTCAGTTACAATCAATATTAGGCGATATGTCGAGCAGCTTTTTGTTGTGAATGCTTTTATTTTAACACCAAAAACAGCGTTTTCTCAGGGTCGTGTTTGCTGTTACAGAAAAATAGACAAATGTTTGGATGTTCAAAGTATCACTAAAGTAACAAATACTGACATTAAAGTCACATTTCTCCTTAATGTGCTTTGTTGCAGAAAAAACTAATTTTCTCAGTGTTTTGGTCAAAAGCAGGCACTTCTATTGCAGATTACTAAAGAACAGAAAATGCTAGAAACAAACCTTTTTTAATAATGTAGAAGAGAATATACTCTTACTTTTAGTAGTTGCTGTAATCATATAACTCTATAGTCTGTGGGTCCTGAAAGATGAGCCAAAATGCTCATAAACCCAGCAGTATGAAGTTCTGTATGAAGAACATTAAGAAAGGGAAAGTCGAGCAGAGCATGCATTAATCTGTCTCAGTTTCACAAACATTTTTGCTAGATATGTTGAATATTTTAAGCAAATATTTCATTTGGAGCTTTTTTCTATAAAAGATTCTGTGCTCAAAAGTTCAACACGAGTTGCTCAGAAGCCAATCAGTGTGCCGATTTCATCTGTAAATTGCTTTTTGGCACAAAGTTTCATTCAGATTTCGGAATACTGTAAACGCTCAAGAATACATGAGACTGTTAAATAAATAAGATATAACTCGAGTACTTTTTTCACTGTGTACTCTTGTCCTCTTACTCAAGTATTTGGATCACTACTTTTACTTGAGTAACTTTTGTTTACATGTAACTGTACTCTTACTTGAGTACAGCTTTTGACTACTCTGCCCACCTGATGATAAGATATGTCCTGCTCCGCTTTCATGCAGAATTATTATTTATGTTATTACATTATAAAGGCATGTTGATTAAAGATGAATATTTTCAATGATTCAGTGGCTAAAAGTCCGTTTTTAATCTGTTTTCTGATGTTTTCTGAGGAAGAGGCTAAATTTAGGCAGACGGTTGATGCTTTCTGAGTCTGATCACCGTGGAGCTGCAGGAAGATAAAAAGTTGTTGTATTTTAGGAACTAAGGATGGGCATTTGATGAAATTGTGTTAATCGATTATCAGGAGAATTAACGATCGATTATCGATTATTAATATTAAAATGAAAACTTTATAGCCTATATTTAAATGAAGTAAGGTAGTAAAAAACTAGTTTGTTTCCTTATTTAGATTTTAATTGCAAGATGAACGACTCTTCTGGCAGTTAAACAGGATTCGTTCAGCGGTTACACAGAAGAATATGCACCTACATACAACTTCAGCACCAGTCTAAAGATGCATTCGATTAATTGATTAAAGATAATGTAATCAACTAAAATCTTAACGATTGATTAATCGATTATCAATTAATCATGCCCATCCCTATTATGAACATCAGAGAAGCCGAGCAAAGCTTCGAGTTCATGAAGCGACGTTTATCGGACCAGAGACCTGGAACGTTGGTGCGGCAACAAACATCAGAGGTTTGTCCTGCATCTGAGACATGTTAGCGAAATAACTCAAAAAAAAATCAGGAGCTTCATTCATCACCGGAGGGACGGAGATGTTTATACACGTGGACTTTAGAAACAGACTCTGAATCAAACCCGAGTTCGCTCGTTCCAGATGGAAATCCCACAACTAGTTATCCATCCTTCCATCAACACAGACTTTACTGCCCTGGACTTTACGTTCTGCCCTGTAGAATATAAATTCAATCATGTGACATCTAAAGATTTACTGCTGTAATGTCAAAAGCGTACAAAATAAAAACTTTATTAATCTAAATGTCAGCACATGACTACAGATTACAGTCCGACAGGATTTATATTATTTATTATTTTATCTATCAGTGAGATGCAGAAGCTGCTTATTTAATTCAATTACTGCATCATTCAATTTACAAATGTTTATTATGAATATTTTTATTTTTTTATTTTAAAATTTTCATCTTTGATATATTCTCATTTTAATATTTTAATCATTTTATCTAATTATACTCATTTAAGCTCAATTTACAAATTTTTTATACAAATGATCAAATTTTTAGTTTATCATTTTACTATACGGTTTCTTTTTGCATTCTTTTCAAATTTATTCTGAATTAAACTTTTCATTTCATTACAATTACTTATACAACACATTCTCATTTAAGTTAACTTTTTAAACATTAACATTTAGGCTTTTTATGTATTATCTTTATAATCATTTTACAGTTAAGTATCTTTAACAATATATTCTTATTTTTTATGTTTTTTTACAATTTTATTTATAATCCATATTCTCATATTTGAAATATTTATAATTAAAATCGTATTAATTAAATAAT
Source organism: Craterocephalus fluviatilis (assembly GCA_037177075.1). Classification (NCBI taxonomy): domain Eukaryota; kingdom Metazoa; phylum Chordata; class Actinopteri; order Atheriniformes; family Atherinidae; genus Craterocephalus; species Craterocephalus fluviatilis. The sequence continues at coordinate 1,081,818 of JBAMHT010000024.1, read as the reverse complement.
GTACCTTGTATTTTATTGCTTCAGTTTATAATTTTCTAAAATGACCCATCTGGGATAACTAAAGTATGTTTAATTTAATGAGTGTTTTATTTCTCTTCCTGTACGCCTGAACACACACCTGCATGTGTGTGTTGGTAAACACGAGGAAAAGCCCAGAAACTCATCTCGTTCGCGGCCTCCCTCCGACACCTCCAACACCTCAAAACTAAAGTCTCCATGTTGGCTCAGAAAGAAGCAGAAACACGAGCTTATTTCCAGACAACACCTGATGATTAAAATAATCCCAGGAACCGCTTTCCTCCTCGCCGTGTTGCGCAGCATCATGCATCCAGAAACGGCTGCACCTGAGCGGATCTCTGTACGTGCACAACTACAGCTCAGTTTGTGGCGTGTAGTGATTACAGACGTGGCCGAGCAGTCGGTGCTGACTGGGCTCTCTGCCTCTCCGCCGCCCCTCCCCCCTCCATCCAAACCAAAAACAGCATCAAAGCAATCAAAATGGTAATGTTAGGCATGAATGGGGCCCATCCCCCTCCTCCAGCTCCTGCATTAAACTCTGCAGACTTTTTTCTCCTCTCCATGTTGCAGAGCGAGGGGGGGGGGGGCAATAAACCACCCCCCTTTTCTCTTTCAAAATGGAAGCTTCCACTACCAAACTGAGAGGAGAAGAAAATACAAACAACAGGGTTAAGATGAGAAACTGGGAGCAGCTTTTTACTCCAGTTTAGCTCAGACTGGGCTAAACTGGGAGGAAGAGGAGAAATATTCACATAAAACACGATGAGACTGGGCGGATGGGGGGGGGGGGGGGTGCTGAAAGGTTACATTGATGTTTTTGTGTGTTGGTGTGTGGAAGTTGGGCTGGGACCGCCCGGAGCAGCCGGAGGGAGCTGGCCGCGGTGCTGAACAGCGCCGCTCCGCCGGGCCCTGCATCCGCCCTGCCGCCGCCTTCCCCCGGCTCCGCGAGCGGCGCCGAGCCGCCCCAAACTTAGCTAGGACCCCGCACGGTAGCCATGAAGGGGGGGGAGGAGGAAAAAAAAAAAGTGAAAGCGTAATTGTGAGCGAATCAAACGCTCCCATGCGATCACGTGACCGAGAAGAAATAATACCAGCAGACTAAAGTATAAAGTAACAAAACAGGGCCGCGTTTGGGCGTAAAAACGGGACTAAAATGCAAATAAAACGGGATTAAAACAGGCAACCGGCACGTTTACCGGAAAGTGGGGAGAGTTGGCCACCAGGCTGCCCCTTTATGAGCCAGAAACACGTCGACCCACTCAAAATGGACGCTAAAATGTTCAACATTACACAACTTTGAGGGGAGATGCTCGTCCCCGCGCAGCACACCGTCCGCACGGGTCACTTTTACCGCCGCAGCCCGGTGTGCTGGAGCGATGGGAGGCTGGCACTGGTTCCCAGTTCTCCATCTCATCTGGTCAAACAAAGATGAAAGTTAAAGTGGAGCTAATTAACCCACAGGACCGGGGGGGGGGGGGGGGGCTGCCGGTGCTCACCGACACACCGGAGCAGATTTATGCTGATAAAGTTTCTGCTCACTCCCCGACCCTCTTGGCCGGATGGAAGCCGGGAAAAGCCCGCTTTCCCCGGGGCTCCATCCTCCAGCAACTAGTCCCGCAGGATGGAGGAGGAATTTTATCAAAAGTGTGTGAAGTTTGGGAGGAAACAAAGCGGCGGCGGAGCCTCAGTTTGTAGCAGCTCATAAATATTCAGGTCGCGTCCGGATCGCCTCGCGCCACCACCGCATTACCGCTCCGAAATTCCCCCAGAAAACAGCCCCGACAGCGGCCAAAGTGCTGCTAAAAGTCCGCCCGGGCATCTCGCGTGGAAGTGGGCGCCGTGGCAGAAGAAGCCCGTGTCGCATAGTTCTCCCCCCTCGGAGTGCTCACCTCTCATCTCCGCTCCCCTCCTGCTCGCACTTGCTCAAACACCAATAAGGGCAGAATAACACGATGTTTCATTTACCTGATGACATTGGATTTCTACTTTCAGCGCCTCGTGCAGGCCTTGTAGTTCCATGTTCCAGCCGGGAAAACACTTTTCTCCCACTTTCGATGCGGCCGAGACCAAGTTTAAGTGAATTAAAGATTTTTTTAAAGCGACAATAACAATTGAAAGAAGAACTACTCGGGCTGCAAAGCAAGTTCTCGCTTCTTTTACAGGCTAGGACTCATCACCCACTTTCCGCCCGTCTCCAAAAGTGCTCCAAACCCGGCAAGAGGGGCTCAGGCCGCGGATGGCTGCTCCCCGGAGTCCGACCGAGCGTCCAAGGGTCCCACCGGGAGGCGGGTGGGCATTTCTTTCGGTAATTTTAAGTTAAAAAACGGGGACTATATTTTGTCCGAGTCCGCGGCTTGATTTCACTTTGCCTGGGGAAAAGTTGCGCTTCGGCTGTCAATGGTGATTCTGAAGTTCCCGGATGGAGCAGAGCGAGCAGACCCCCCTCCTGACTGGGCATGCGCAGTGAGCAGCCACAAGAGCCCAGCGAGGAGGATTCAGCTGGAAAAGTACAGATTTCCACCCAAAAACACAAAAAAGCCCAACAGAACTCTGTAATTTACCTTTAAAGCTTCACCACCCACATAAAATAAGTCATAAAACAGCAATTTAAAGAAAAATATCCACTACAAATCCCAGATTATTCAGTTTACAAGGCTGCCGATGAATGCTTGAATAAAAATTTTTTTACTTCAGCCCAGAAAGTTTTGTTTAAATGTAGGTTTTTTAAAATTATTTCATTGTTACAAAAATGTAATCAATACCACAGGAAATAAAGAAATAAAAACAACTATGAGCTACTTTTTGTCTTAAAATGAGAATGAAATGAGTTTAAACAATAAATAAAACTCATTTAAGGAAGAAATTAACCTCAGAGTGGAAACAGACAATGGTTTTACATCTAAAACAAGAGCAAACTACATGGGAAGGTTGTATAAAAGGAAACATGCAGGTGGACCGCAGATGATGAGAAACATCAAAAAGTCCAAGAACAAAAGAGATGGAGTCAAAATTGCTGGATAACTTGTGGAAAACAGCTGGAGCAAGTTCACCACTTTAAATATACGTACACATACAGAAATATATTCAGAGGTGCACATATCTGGTCCTCCAGAGCTACCAACCTGCAACTTCTCAATGTATTCCCTCTCCAACACACCTGGATCACATAAATGTCTCGTTAGCAGCTGCAGAGCCGCATGAGCTGATCCAACCAATTGATTCAGGTGTGTTAGAGGAGGAAAACATCTAGAAATTGCAATAAATACATAAATAGTCTATTCATCATTGTTTGCCGGCTTTATTACGGTGTGTTTATGGGGATTCATTTGTGTTTTATTTATTTATTTATGGTTGGTAAATATTACACTTCCGCTTCCTGTAGGTGGAATAAACATTTTACACTTTCTACAATATCAGGAGCAGCTTTGATCTTTGTTTTTACTGCGCGCACCTTTTTATTCTGTTATTCCTGTCAGTGTAAATAACCCAGTAAACTTGGTGTTTTATCCAGTTTGGAGCAGCAGACATGAAGCTGGAACTTGAGGGATAAAGTAATTTTATTTATTTATGATTTTTAGTTACTTTCCATGGGTTTCTTCAGGAAACGCTGGCTTCCACATCAGAGGAAGAAAATCTAAACTCTGGTCCCTCCTGCAGCTCATGTGTCAGCAGTTTGTTAATAAAGACGATATTTCCCCCTAGTTGTGCTTTTTATTTTCCATTTAGTTAAAATTAGGAAATCAGTCTAATAAATCTTATCCAGATTAATTGAAAAGTAACAGTGTTGAATCAACATTGCTAAGCACAGATCACTAATGAATATTCATGTGACTAAAATTGAGCTTCATGGATGATTTTATGCTGTAAATAAATACACAATCTCACAGTTTAGACTCTTCTAACCAAAGTCACGCACATAACTCGTTTTCTTTTATTCTTTCCCTTCACCGACTCTTTCAGGTCCATCATTGATGGTATAAATAACCTCCCGTGAGAAAGACAGACTCAGAAATACCTCGCAGTTATAAAACTCGCTGAACGGATGCAGTTTTATGCATCTTATTTAATAACGCAGCAAAGTTGATGAGTTTAGTCCGATGGAGTGTGCTGTCCCCGGCCTCAGGCAGCAAACAGTAAAACATCATTTATTTATCTAATGTTCACGAAGGATGACAGAAAATACTCAACTACATCAATGCAAAGCAGAAAAACATTAAGACCCGTAAAATACAAAAACCCAAAGAAATAAAAAAAAACATTAAAACCCATAAAAATATAAAATCCCAGATATATAAAAAAAAACATCTAAAACATAAAAATATAATAACCCAGATAAATTAATAAAATATAATACCCATAAAAATATAAAAACCCAGATAAATTAAAAAAGCATAAAAACCCACAAAACTATAAAAATCCATATAAATAAAAAAACATAAAAGCCATAAAAATATAAAAACGCGTAAAAATATAAAAATCCTAATGAATGAAAAAAAACACATAAAATCCAGAACAATATAAAAACAGATAAATAAAGACATAAATTCCACAAAAAATATATAAACCCAGAAAAAAAACATAAATAAAATAAAACACAAGAAACTATAAAAATATAAAAACCCAGATAAATAAAATATAAATTAGAAAAATATAAAAACCCAAATAAATGAAAAATAGATAAAAACCCATTGAAATATAAAAACCCATATAAATAAAAAACATAGAAACCCATAACGTAAAAACCCATCTCAATATAAAAACCAAGATAAATAAATTAAAAAAACCCAAAAGAGTTTATACTCTTTCCTAAACAAATCTGATTAATTATAACTTAATTAGTGACACTTTTATAATTAAAGACCCATAAATAACCTGAATTAAATTCACATATATCATTAAAACTAGCCATGTTTTGCTTTCTGTGTTTAACAAGTCCGCTTTACAGCATCATACTTTAAAATGGCAGCAGCAACATTCCCAGTTATCCCAACTTCCTGGAATAGCAGCAGGAAGCAGGAAGCGGCTCTGACTGGCTGCAGTCGCTCATCTTCAAACACAAAGAGGCCAAATGTGGCTGCTTGTTCTCAGAAAGCCTCTTTTTTCCCCCATTTTTTCCACCCTGACCCCCGTCACCTCCTCTTCCTCCTCCTCCTCCTCTTCCCACCCTCTGGACCCAAG
>JBAMHT010000024.1:1058900-1070049 GCA_037177075.1 Craterocephalus fluviatilis | reverse complement strand
TTATTGAATGAAGCAGCACCATTAATAACAGCGTTTATTCTAACGCCGTTATTCTCATCAATGCTTATCAGCGGGACCCGCAACACCTTCGTTTGCGTACAAGAATAGAGATCAGCAGTGAGTCGTAATAAACGAGGTGCAAGTGCGCTGATTGAGACACGGCCTGTTATATAATTACCTTAAGGAAAAAACATTTTTATACATTTATAACATGTAAAACGTAACATTTAGAGGCTCATTTAATTAAGCTTTTATCATTAATATGTTTTAAAGATTGATTTTAGATTTTTCTTTTTGCATGTAAACAAAGCAGATGAGTTAAATGCACCGGATTCCCTTTTAATCGTCTGTTTCAGCTTCATCTAAATCTTTATTTATGAAGTTCCAAAATTGTCCTGATTCTTTATGAAATAACATTTATTTTTATTTTTCATGCTTATTACTTGGTTGGGAATCAAATATTCCTCCCAGATTTTAGTAGTTGTTGAGATTTTATGGAAAAATCTCCGGCGGCAGGTTGATGAATTGCTGCAGCAGAAATCGGCTGATATTTCCTGTAAATATGTTCACGGTCGTGTTTCCCTGCAGGAAAATGAATCCTTCTGAATCATGTCTGCCTTTAACTCCGAGGTTTCTTAAATTTATCATTATTAAACGTGTTTTCCGTCTGCAGAGGAGAACGGCGACGAAGAGACGGAGGAGCCGCCCAAACCGGAGGTGAAAGAGGTGAAGGAGGACGACGCCTTTTACTCCAAGAAGTACGTCAGAAAAGTTTTCCAGCTGTTATCAGAGTTTTTCAGGTTATCGAGTTGCTTATCGGATGTTTTTTCTGCTTCAGGTGTAAAATGTTCTACAAGAAGGAGGCGGAGTTTAAGGAGAAAGGCGTGGGGACGCTCCACCTGAAACGCAGCGGCGAGGGGAAAACGCAGATGATCATTCGTGCCGACACCAGTCTGGGTAAAACTTATTTTCCTTCCGCAAAGTTAAATAATTCCCATAAAGAGAAGCCAATTTGTTTTATCCCACAGAAGCTGATCCAGATAAGATGGATGCAAGATGGTTATTGATCACTGATCAAGTTAAATAATCACAGATGAGCTTTTATGCAACAAGCAGAACAAAGAGGCAGTCAGCTGTGATCACACGGCGCCCCCTGCTGCTCAGACCGAGGAACTCATCCTCCTCTTCCTCCGTTTATAGAAACTTTAAACACATTTAAATAGATAAATATTTCCTTCCAGTTTCTTAAAACCTACAGTAAGAGCAGGAGACGATTGGTTGAGCTCAGATATAACCTTCATATGACACATAATTGATATTTAACGTGACTTCACCTCTGATCATTTCCCACCAACTTGGCAGAAAAACCAAAACATCTCATCTGGATTTTAGGAAATGGGAATTTTAGCCTCATATGTCGCCGTAGTATAATACCAGCTCAGCTTCAAAAACTGCAGAGACAATATTTCCTTCCACTGTTTTCTTTAGCTCAGATGTAAATATCGGGCTTAAACTAAAAGTTACTCAGATTTATCATTTACTGGACAAATTTATCCCAATAATCCTGCATCCTTACATCAGAGAAACAGTAAAACCACGTTTATATTGATTAGATTTACATAACAAACCAGGCTGATTCCGTTTGGAGGAAAATCCCTCATTTGTTTTTTTTTTGGTTCATAAAAAGTGACTTAATGCATTTAAAAAGGTAAAAATCTCCTGATTGATTCTGTATTTACAATTAAAACATGACAGGTTTTTTATTGCAGCTTTTAGGAGCTGAAAGGGCCGTAAATCCTGTAGGGACCTCAGAATAATAGATAAAATGCTTTAGCGATGTAACGGTTATCGGACATAGAGAAATGATCACCATTTTACGATTATTATGTTTTAATTTCACAACATTGGAAATATATAAAATAACATGAAAACTCCTCAAAACAAACAAAAGTACCATTTAAATTGAGTAAAAAATCCCCTCTGCTCTGGTAACAATAAAAAAGCTGCAGTATTATATAAATAAATATGAAAACAAAAATAAATGTGAGCTTTAGGATTTCAGTGATGAGAATGAAACTACATTTACATTATTAAATGTAATATTAAATATATTGTTAAGTGATTAAACTGTCCTTGGTGTCCTGAAAAGGCGCTACCAAATAAAATGTATTATTATTATTTAATGATGATATTTAGGAAGGTTTATGATTATTAATTGTAGCTTCTACTACCGTGAAAATAAATAATCGTAACATCCCTTAAATGCTCGCGGCCAGATGTTTTCTGCTGCGACGACCATGTGACCAGTGGCGTTTACTGACCGTGGCTCTCCTCCTGCAGGTAACATCCTGCTGAACATCCTCCTGACCCCCTCCATGCCGTGCTCGCGGGTCGGGAAGAACAACGTCATGGTGGTCTGCGTCCCCAACCCCCCCGTGGACGACAAGAACCCCGGCAGCCCCGTCCCGCTGCTGATCCGGGTCAAGACCGCCGAGGACGCCGACGAGCTCCACAAAACCCTGGAAGAGAAGAAAGTGTAGCCACGCCCCCCCGGTTTCACCCCCCGATCTCCATGCTGTGAACATCAGTCGTCCTGCATCAACATTCCCGCCATGTTGGATCTTCTGGGCCAGTCGATTTGGTTTTACAAATGAAAAACAGTTCATGTTTTATAACGAGTGAGTGAGCGAGTGGAGCGTCTGGACCGGAGCGTCTCGCTGCGAATGTTCAGGAAACTATTTATTGGATTTTTGCTCTCAGTGACGGAAACGGTGTCGGAGCGACTGTCCTCCCGTCGTCCTGTAAACACGAACTCTGTGGCTTTCCAAGTGTCCTTTGTTCGGCCTTCGGGACGAGGCGTTTATTGTGAATAAAAGGAAATAAACCAACAAGCTGCTCTGTCGTCATTTCCGTTGTCGGAGCTGCAGACGCTCCTCCTGGTTACGAAGAGATGTTACAACTTTTTTAGAGTTTCTAGAAAGGTTCCCGTGTTTATGTTCGGCCCGTTTCCACCAGCCAAGTCGGGATTTTATTGCATTTCAACAGCAAAACCCTTCGGGATCTTTCTGTTGATGTGACCCAAAAGACTCGACACGCTGCAATCTGATTAGCTGAAAACAAACTTCCTGTGTGACCTGTCGTAAAAACAAAAATGTATCTTTGGGTTGAGCAACGATTTTCTTTTTGTTGATCTGATCTCAGGTTAAACGGCTTAACGAAGCACTTCGCCTTTCAAGAAAGCTCTAATTAGTTTATCTGTTAGGTCAGCATCACTTCTAACAGGGGTGTCAAACATACGGCCCCCGGGCCAAACTGGGTTCATGGAAATATTTAAGTAGAACAAAGATTATATGAAATTTAAAAAAAACGTTAAAAATTTTTTTGTTAAGTTAATTAGATTTCTATTCATAATACAATATCATGAATATTTTATAAACATTTTTTTAAATGTAAATGTTTATAAAACATTATAGAACTTAATAGATATTCTAAAAATAAAACCTGTAAATATAACTGACTCGTATAATTGCTCGAACTTCATTTATTTTTCCTACAGAAACTTCAGCTTGTTCATAAAATGTAAATGACTGATGTAAAATAACAGCATGGGGGCCAAACTGGGTTCATGAAAATATTTAAATTCAATCGTTATTTTATGAATAGAAATTTATATTTCATGAGTAGTATTTTATGAAGAACTTTTAAAATATATTTTATTCTTAAATTATATTTAAAGTAACTGAGGTGTACAATTGCTTCAGTTACATTAAACTTTATTTTCCTACAGAAACTTCAGCATGGGGGCCAAAACTGTGTTCATGAAAATATTTCCATAAAATAAAAAATCTTTATGAATAGAAATCTATATTTCATGAGTAATATAAATAAAATTATATTTAATGTAAGTGAAGCATCAAAGTGCTTCACTTACATTAAACTTCATTTATTTCCCTACATAAACTTCAGCTTTTTCATTAAATGTAAACAATTTGCACAGCAAATGAAAAACATATAAATTCCATGAGTTACTGGAGTTTGTCCAGCAGGTGGCGCCAAAGGACAGGGAGACATAAAAACAGCCACAAGAGTTTTTATGCTAATGTGTATTTCAGTAAATAAAGGAGAATTTACAGAGTTTAGAAAGAGCAACAGAAGAGGAAGAGGAGGAAGGCCAACATGCACAATAACAGTGTACAAAAGCTGTGATGTACGAACATTTTACCAAACGGCTCCAACAAGGCTCTAAAAGCGTTTTACAGTGCAAACGTCTCGGATCAGCTGGGTACATTCAGCCGAGGATCAATACTCTACGTCATCAATAACACGCCACACACACTCGCAGCTGATCAGAGTTATCGATCCGTATCAGATCAGGTGAATCTGGTCGTTTCAGGCTTCAGGGAGAGAAAAACGTGTTTGTTGTGTTTGCGAAGACGTTATTGGCTTAAATATTGACGAGTGATCGGAGAGCAGCAGGGGTCAAAGGAGAAGATTGTTTGTTTACACTGGTGTTAGACAGGGACATTAACACATTTTCATATTTTTTAATTAACTTGTTAAATTATTTTAAATTAATTTACAGGAAACGTTTATTTTATCAAATTGATAAATTACAAAAAAATGTTTTAAGTGTAAAAATGTGACTCTTAAATTGTGTAAACCTGGCTGAAGAATTTTAAATAAACTTTTGTTAAATTCTTTATTTTTCCACATTTCCTCAAATTGATTAAACCTTTAAAAAAAAAAAGAAAAAATTGTGAAAATGTGACTTTATAGGAATTAAATGAAGGTGTTAAATTCTAAATGTAAAGAGAGAAAAGTTATCTTGACTTGAAGTGTTTTATAGAATAATATTCAGGTGAGAAAAATGATGAAGAGACCGGATGGTTTCTGGCTGATTTAAGGCTTCGGGAGCTCAGAGGGAGAAAATCTTCTTTCCAGCAGGTTTTTAAAATCTGTTTTTTTGTTTTATTTCCCTTTAAATTTTTCAAGTTTTTCAAGAGATGTCACATTTGTGTCAGTTTGGATCAAAATCTGTCAGAACGTTGAAGTCGGCTGCAGGACGTCGAATCAAAAATCCTCCCAACGTTTAGTTTAGGACAAAATCCACATCAAGTGAAATAAACTGAAATTTGATCTGAATTTTGAACTAAATAAAACAAATTTTTGGTCACAATTTCATGAATGAAACTGAATGTGTTAATTCTTTACATTAAATTCTATTTTTATTTTTTTGAAAAAGAAAAAACTGACTTTAGAAAATGAGGTCCTAATTTGCTTTGATTAGCAGATAGATGAGAATTAAAGAAAAGTGCTTTAACTTTATATATTTCTTGTCAGATTATGTCTGATGATTAATGAGATTTAATTGAATATTTAGACGTTATTAGTGAATTTTCTCCATTTAAAACGCAGTTTTACACGCTGAACTGTGTAAAAATACGGACGTTGGGTCTTGTGTTGTGAATAAAAGGTGAATCGGTTTGTTCCGACCTCCGCGTCGTCCGTTTGTCGTGATCCAGCGTGTCTGAGTCCGACACGCGTCCCTTTTGCCGGACGAAGTGTAAAAAACAACAAAGTCGCGACGTGTCGCCAGCTCGACCTTCAGTCAAGGCGTCTCAGTGTTAAAGCAGCTGGAATATTTACAGGAAAACACACATTCGTCACTTCCCTCTGCTTCCTGGTCACAGTTCAGCCAGTGCCCTCTCACGCTGAGGTCATGTGATCCTGACGCCGGGCCTGTTTCCGTGGAGACGAGCGGGAACCGGGCAGAAGAGGAGGCACTTCTCGGATGGCTGGTTTGTCTGCGAAGCGGGCGTTCGGTTGCAGGTCTCCGTCCGGACACCGGGGGGCGCCGCTGACGTCTGGCTGGCCTGATGCAGGAGGCACTTTGTAGAGATGCTCGGAGGGTCGGCCGCTACGTCATCAGGATCGGCTTCTGCCGCACCTCCAGGATGTCTGCCGACAAACAGCTGGTCAGAGACGCCGCTAGCTACGAGGCGGGAAGCCGTAAGCAATAACAATGCCGCAGAAAGTCGTTAAAATGCCGCAGAAAGTCGTTAAAATGCCGCAGGAAGTCGTTAAAATGCCGCAGGAAGTCGTTAAAATGCCGCAGGAAGTCGTTAAAATGCCGCAGGAAGTCCTAAACAATGCAGCGAGGGGTGTTTATTGGTAAAAATCTTGCGAGACGATATATATCACAATACAGAAGCAACGATACGATTTATCCCGATACTACAGGTACGATAAAATACGATTTTTTTTACTAGAAATTATTCCAAGAAAACGATTAAATGTTAAAACGTGAAAAATGATGAGGATCTACGATTCACTGCAGAACAAAACACGGAATAACGGATAGAAACTGAGTCAGAAAAAACAGAAACAGAAACAGAAAAGTCCGACTTTTTAACATTTCGTTGTTTCAGGGTTTTTTTTAGCGCGTTGCTGGCGCGTTGACCTCTGACCTGTGGTGATGCGTTGCAGCGGCAGCGTGACGTAGGTCAGGTGTGAGTAGAGCAGGAAGTAATCTTCGGCCCGGTTCAGCTTCAGCCACGAGCCGACCAGCGAGCGTCCCGTCCCCGACAGAGAGCGCGAGCGAAGGTTGGTGGCCGTGTGAAGGTCTGAGGACACAAAGCGTCAGCGTCAGCCGCCTGGAAAAACTTTATTTATAAAGACAGACGTTATTCACACTTCCTGGTTCGGACCTTCGTCGTCCTCCTCCCTGAAGAACTCCTCGCTGTCGTTGGCGGAGTGAGACTTCTTCATCTCTGCGATCCGGTTTCGGGGAACTTTTCTACGTAGAGACGGCGAGAAGAAGGAAGGGCGGTTCCTCTCCGGGGTCGGAGGCGTGCTAAACGACGTCACCTGCAAGCAAACAGTCGCAATGCTGGAATTATCCAGGAAATATCCAGGAATTATCCAGGAATTATCCAGGAATCATCCAGGAATCTTCCAGGAATTATCCAGGAATTATCCAGGAATCTTCCAGGAATCTTCCAGGAATTATCCAGGAATCATCCAGGAATTATTCTGGAAATATTCAGGAATCTTCCAGGAATCATCCAGGAATCTTCCAGGAATTATCCAGGAATCTTCCAGGAATCTTCCAGGAATCTTCCAGGAATTATCCAGGAATCTTCCAGGAATTATCCAGGAATCATCCAGGAATTATCCAGGAATCATCCAGGAATTATCCAGGAATTATCCAGGAATCTTCCAGGAATTATCCAGGAATCTTCCAGGAATTATCCAGGAATCTTCCAGGAATTATCCAGGAATCATCCAGGAATCATCCAGGAATTATTCAGGAATCATCCAGGAATCATCCAGGAATTATTCAGGAATTATTTGGAAATTATTCAGGAATTATACAGGAATCATCCAGGAATTATACAGGAATCATCCAGGAATTATCCAGGAATCTTCCAGGAATTATCCAGGAATCTTCCAGGAATCATCCAGGAATTATTCAGGAATTATTTGGAAATTATTCAGGAATCTTCCAGAAATTATCCAGGAATTATACAGGAACTATCCAGGAATTATACAGGAACTATCCAGGAATTATACAGGAACTATCCAGGAATCTTCCAGGAATTATCCAGGAATCCTTCCAAGGTTATTCAGTGACTTACAGGAAAAAGATCAAATCCAGCTGGAAACTCATGAGACTTGGATAAAAGGGGCTGAAATGTTTAGTAAATAGTTTTTAGGTCTGTCAAACTTCTTTTACATCAGAATAAAAAAAAATTAAAACACTATGTTTTTATTTCAGAAATAATTAAATATTTTAGTTTCTTGGTTTTTAAATGATAAACTGAGAATTTTTAATTGATAAAAACAGACTTGGCTAATAAGTTTTACCTAATATTTCCTAAAAGTAAACTTTTATTTAATAGCTATAATCAAAACATAAATTATAAGTTAGATGGTTAAAAAGTTAATCAGTAACAAATTTCCTGTAAATATTTCTCTAAGATTCAGTGTTTAAATTATTTCTGTTTCCTGACTGAATTTTCTTCAGGATAAACTAGATTTTAGACGACCAGCTTCTTTACAAACAGATTTATAAATGTTAATGAAACTAAGGAAAAAATACCAGACTCAAACAATTCCAGTTATTCTTTTAATACAAATTAATTTATCCACAATGTTATTTAAAGCAATTTAGATAGAATTAGAATAAAAATATTAAACAAATTAAATCAGGTTTACATTGTTTTTTATATTTTATCTGATTTAAAGATATTTTACTTTCAGGTTGTTATTTAATGGTACAGAAATAAGCATCACAACATCAGCATTTATTGTATTTATAACGTTTCAGACAAGTAAAGACGATGTGTATTTACTGCTGTGGCCGGTAATTAAAGCCAGACTCCTCTCAGACACATCAGCCTGTTATTATCTATAATTCAGCCCGGCTGCATCTATTATTCATGCTGACCTGTTTTCACCGAGCCGTGTGCAGCTCGTGCTGGATTCTGTGCTCACCCTCTCGTGCACGGGGGACACCTGGTCCTCCTCGGTGCCGCACGGCGAGGTGTCGCCCGTCGGCACCCTGCTGACCGCCATCTCTGCGTGACCTTTCCCCTGCGGCCCTTTCATCCTCACAAACTCCATGTTGTTGTATTTGTAGAAGCCGAAAGACATCCGCTGGGCCATCTTAGCGGCGACGCTCACCTGCAGCAGAGCGACACGTTACCCCGCCGCCCAGCACCAGTTCACCCGGTTCACAAAGTACAGCCGGCCACGTTTACAGGACAGTTTTAATCCGCTCTAAAGAAAAGCGACATTAAATGTATTTACGTTGTGTTTACGTGGGGTTTATGTTGTCTTTGTGTTGGATTTATGTTGCGTTTACATTGTGTTTAGGTTTTGTTTACGTAGCATTCACAGTGTTTTTAAATTGCTAGTAAATATATTTACATTGTGTTTACGCTTCGTTTAGGATGTTTTTGCATTGCAATTACATTGTTGTAACGTTGCGTGTGCGATGTCTTTACGGTGTTTTTACAATGTGTATACGTTGCATTTACGATGTTTTTAAATTGGGTTTACGGTTTGGTAAAAGTGTATTTAGGTTGCGTGTACGTTGTTTTTATAGTGTGTTTACGATGTGTGTACGTTGCATTCACGATGTGTATATGTTTAATTTATGATGGTTTTACATTGTGTTTACGGTGTGATGATGATGTTTTTATGTTGCGTGTACGATGTTTTTACATGGTGTTTACGGTGTTTTTCCAATGTTTTTATGTTATGTTTAGGTTGTGTTTACATAGAATTTACTATGTTTTTAAATTGTTTTTACGATGGTTTAAAGTTGCATTTATGATGTGTTTACGATGTTTTTAAATTGGGTTCACGGTGTGGTTACGATGTATTTACGCTGCGTGTACATTGTTTTCATGTTGTGTTTATGATGTGTTGACGGTGTGTGTGTTATCCTGCAGTATGGCCGTAGCGATGATCATCTGTGTGTGTTGTGACCGACTCCTGGCTCATTTCATGCTGCGGAGCTGGGCCACTTAGTGGCACTCACACAAAAGTCACCTTTATGAATAATTATCAGAAAACCATTATGTCCCTTCAGCGCCTCTTGATGTCCCTCCGCGGGAGTGTGTGTCTTTATAGACTAATGTGTTCGCGTGTGACTCATTGTTTGGCTGGCTTTGAAAGTTTGTTTTTCCCCCCAGTGGGGGGGTTTCAGGGAGAAATGACTTTGCTTATAGTTTGGAGAGAAGAAAGAGGTAAGGATTATCCAGATGAAGAGAAGAAGATGTGGCGGGTGAGGGGGGTGGGGGTAGGGGGGGGCTGAGGCATAACAACAGGCTCAGCAACAAACTGTAGCCAAGACAATAATAATCAGCTGCAAACTGACTAAAAGAACAGAGAATATTGCCAAACCCAGCTGGTGAAAACTGTCTCCCCACACCCTCGCGCAGACTCTCCACCTGCCTGTGGGGTGATTGTAAAAATGAGTTTTCAATACCTTCAAAGGCTTGTAATGCAGCCAGCAATTTCATTTTGACAGATACACTTCTAAAGGGGCTTTTCTATTCTTTTTTTCCGCTGCCTCACAAAGAAAACTCACAAAGTGTATATATGTGTGTGTGTGTGTCTGTCTGGTTATGTGCATGTGGACACAGTAGTGATCACACTCCCACAGTGCCGTCTCAGCCTTTAAGAACTGCAGGATACTTGTGGAGGACAAAAACCAGCATGAAAGGAGAGAGGGGGGAAAAAGGAAGGAGAGGAAGGGCAGCGTTGGGTTCACTTTCCAACTGTGTTTGCATTACAATTTGAAACTACACTTTTTTTGACGAGGGGGGTCTTTGCGGCGTGATTATCGGAGCGCAGGCGTGAATCCCGCTGCTTTAAAATTGCCAGTCGGCATGATAAGCAAGCAGGCCCTGAATTTAAATTACTGCATGTTGAGGGACAAGTTTTAAACACACATTTAGCCTTATTTAAACAAATTGTCAAAAAGAGAAACGCTGAATTAGATCATGTCTTTAAACTTTTTAAGCCGATGCACCAACTTTCCTGGAGCACAGTTTCTCTCAGCATGTTGTTTGTTCCATCTTGGAGAACTTGCCAGTTTTTGTGTGGAATGATTGTGTCTCAGTGTGTCCTATCACTTCATGTCATACCAGACTGACTCTGCGGTAGCAAGCTCAGGGCTCCGTTGGGGCCGTACCATCTGTTTTAGAACTTTTTGATAGTCTTGCCATTCAAGTTAGTTCATCATGACACAGGCTGTATGTTTGATGGCGTCCTCATGCTGCAAAGCAGAATCTCCCATTCATACCCATGCTTCTGCATTCATGATATCAAGTGTCTTAACAACTTTTGCGCAATGTTTCAAAGGCAGAGACACAGACAGAGAGAGGCATCACCGCCGGCCTTCCTGCAGGTGTTTGATCCTCACAGTGGCTTGGACATCAAACTGATGGCTTTGCACTGATTGTTGTTGGCGTAAGGTGCAATGGGGGAGGCCCAGGGGCCTCGGAGAGCCACACAAGTCTCATTCTGGCAAGACAAGACTTGCTGTGACCCCAGAGGTGGGTCACCACTGGAAGCTCAAAGTGCTTTATTTGATTGAGCTGAGCAAAAGTTCACAGAGACAGAGTTGGGGATATCC
>JBAMHT010000024.1:1015681-1026255 GCA_037177075.1 Craterocephalus fluviatilis | reverse complement strand
AAACCAGTTCTTCTGAGTATCTGACCTCCTAAAACCAGTTCATCCGAGTATCTGACCTCCTTAAACCAGTTCTTCTGCGTCTTTGACCTCTGGAAACAGGGTAAACTTGAGACAACGACTTTGCTGTGACGTCTCACCCTCTGCCTGTAGCGGGCATCGGCGTTGGGGTTGAGTCCCAGCAGGGCCTGCTCGTCCATGACTGCAGCGACAGACTGGCAGGCCATTCGTGGGTTAGCTTTCCTCCAGGGCGGGTTGACTCCTCTCTGCTGCAGCCGGGCAGATCTCTCTCATCTGCTCGGAGGAAACAAGAGGGGAAGGTCAACGCTGCGCTCGTCCTTTCATTTCCTTATCAGGAGAAATGATGAGACAAGCAGCTCACAGTAAACTTTAGGATGTTTTAGGACATAAAGCTACTTCACTTTATCAACAAAACCCTTTAAGCTCATTTCTGTAAATTTCATTGAAACAAATATCACAGTGAAAAAGCTGTAAGCAGAAGAAAACAAGTCTAATTACCCGGATTCCTGGATTCAGGAGGTGACTTAACAAATATGTGACTGCACACATCACAGCATGTCAACCACAAGCATCTGATGCAACAAAATCCGAGTTTAATCTGAATATTTGCAGGAAACAAAGATTAAATCGTTTTGGTCCAGAGAAATATCATCTCTAAAACTGCAGGAAACATTGTTTACAGGACGGAGAAAACATCCCGATCCAGACTCATCCCGTCCAGAAACAACTGCATAGATTTACCAAAAACTGATTCAGAACTAGTCGCTGCAGTTCTTAAAGCAATTCTTTTATTCCTCATCCCAGTCAGAACCTCTTAGAGAAGCTTTTTGTCATTTCTTTCAGTCGTCTCCTGGAACAGGTCTCCAGGAAAAAAAGCCAAATTTCCATGGAGACCATATCTGATGAGGCCAACAGATGATGGATCCTCTGAAGGTCCAGATGATTGTCCAGCTCTTTAGTCCAGTTTCTGCTGCATGCTGATAGTTTCCACCCTGTTTTCTGTCTGACACGGGAACCGATAATGAAGAGCCTAAATATCCTGTTTAAACCGGTTCTATTCCAAGTTATGCATCAACAAAACTGTTTGTTTTTTTTTCTTCTTACTGAATCACTCACAGGTTAGAGTTGCTCTGGAACTGGCCTGGTACCAGGACCGGACTGGATAAGAGGGAAAGGATTATGTAATCTTTCCAAAGTCAGAGATGAAGACATGAGGACTGAATCAGGACAGAATATCTTAAATAATAAATTAAATACATGAACTTTTCTGCCTCTTCGCCATCCTTTAAACATTTTTTCCTGTGATGATGTCCACTACTACCTAATTTCCTCCTTCCTCATCTAATATTTGTCATTCTTGATATTTATTTACTTACTTGTTTACTTAGTTACACCTGATTATTAAAACAAAACCATGTATCTTTGTAGACTGAGCACCTGAACCACAGGAAGAAACACATCTGGGGGGCCTGACAGGTAAATGGCTGACTAACGGCCTCCTGAAGCGTGGCTGCGCGTGACACCAGCATTAAATTGGGCTGACATGCAGATCAGAACCACCTCTTCTGGCTACCTGAACAGGTAATGTTCGCCTCCACCGTGTTCATCCATGATGGAGAAGAATCTGACAGCAATATGATGCAACACGGAGCCATCGCTCCCAGCACGATGCGCCGCTTCCACGCCGCCAGCCTGGACCGGAACCGAGCCTTTAACCGGTGAGACAAGCAGCCAGCTGGCGGTTAACACGTCCACCTTAGTGTGGGATAAGTAAACATGCGCCGGGCCGCTCCGTAGGAAGTCTGCGCTGCGTGATAACAACTCCATCCTGTCACAAACTAGCTGACAGCGGCTAAGTCAAGCTAGTGTTAGCCACCTAGCCGCTACTGAGGGAGACTATTTTTTTATGGTTTTAGCGGAAAATAAAATAAAACACGTAGAATTCAACTGCAGGTTTCTGATAACCGCTGCTCCGGTCTTACCGGAAAAGTGGGAGTTATTCTATTCTCTTTTTGTGCCGGTTTATCTGGACCGAGTAACGTCTAAATCACATCACCGCTGTGGAAAATCTCACGATGACAAACCGACTCTGCGCGCGCTACCCGCCCTTTATTTTCACCCGAAGCTCCGGGGCACGAAGCCGAGCGGCTCACCTTAATGAAACCTAACTCATCCGGTGCTTTCCGCCGTCAGCTCATGCCGGGAAGCCTCCAGAAATCAATCGCATGTAGGGGGGGAATCGCAGGGTTGATGCGGCGGCGCTGCAGCGTGTCCGCTTCAGGTTCGCGTCCGGGTCACGGGCCCAGGAAGGAGGTCCCGACCCGGGAAGAGATTCATCCGCACGTTCGCAACAACGGAGGCGCGGATGAATTATTTTATTTTATTTTATTTTATTTTATTTTATTTTATTTTATTTTATTTTATTTTATTTTATTTATTTTTCATTTTATTTATTATGTTACTATTATTATTAAATAATAAGTGGAAGAAGGTGTTTCGACCCCAGTTTGTTGGTAAATTACAAACCCACTATATTATAAAAATAATAATAAAATATAATTTAAACATTATCAGTTAATAAACATGATGAATCCAGTTCTAGTTTAAAAAAAATAGTGTTAAAGTTAAATCGAAATAAATTAAGTATAATATGTGATTTACTTTCTATTTTATAAGGAGGTAAATGTCCCTTTGTTACTTTGAGCTTAATTTCTCCTTGTCTTTCACATTTTCACCATTTAACAACACCAAAAAATCTATTTAGCACCATCCACTGGAGAAGAAGTTAAAATGTTTTCTACTGTATCTCTGTCTACTAACCTGATGGGCTCATAATAAGATTTTAACGAGCGAGTTTAACAAAGCTGGACTCTACTACTACTACTACTACTGCTAATGTGATTTAGCAGACGCTTTTATCCAAAGTGGCTTACATTTGAGAGAACAACACAAGCAAGAAATCAAAGAGGATGATACAGCATGAACAGGTGGACTGCTGGTCATCGATGTAGCTAAAAAATAATTCAATTTTACTAAATTACCAAATACAAAAAAATTCCAAGGTCTAAATGCAAGCTCTTAATACTTCATCAATGATATCCTTTTACAAAGTCACATATATCCAAGAGCTCATATGCAACTTGGTCCCACTGGAGGATATTCAAATAGGTTTGGAAAAATAGTTTTTAAGGCATTTTTAAGTTAATTGGAATACTTTTTAAAAGCCATTAAAAGTTTAAAAAGCAACATTCATGAATGAAATTGTTACTAAAACCAAATTATTTAGTCCAAACTGATCCATGTTATTTTTCATTTGAAGACCAAATTATTTTTTTTAAAAAGTTAAAGATGGACGAGTTTAGCTTAAGAACCTGAATCCAGTGCTGGAAATTGGTGCAGAGGTATTTGGATTTAATTCATGAATAAAAAAGATGCCCAAGTGTTTCCAGAATAACTGAATAGCAGAAAATGCATGTGTTGGAAATTTGGATCAAGATCCAAAAAAATGTTTTATTTTTAGTTGAGATATAAAATATATTTGAGCGTTTTGTCCCAAAAACTTTGTTATACCAGTTCTTGTCCACAAACTGACATCATTCATTTATTAAAGACTGTTTTTAATGATGCATGAATAATAAATAAATAAATGAGGTGTAATAAAAGAAAAGCTCTCGTGCCTTTGTTACTACATCCGGGTAAGTTGAGCCTAGAAGGCCGCTCCTCCACTTGACATGCGCAGACTCCGCCCTTCTACTTCCTCTTTTACTGTGGCAGTGAGCGAGAGACACCATGAAGGCGTCCGGCACAGTACGTAAAATCTTTATTTATCTATAACTACCGACCCTTCACGACTACCGATGAGAAAAAAGAGTATTTAACATTTTTGTCGTCTTAGTCGTGGTTTAACTTATCTTCAAAATGAGCATCAAAGTGCTAATTTTATTCCTTTTCGTGGCTAAGCTTCTGCCGCTACAACATGGCGGCCGCGGCACCATGTGGACCGCGGTGGTTTGAGTTAAACCTGAGCGACTTAAAGTTAAAAGTTCTGATAAAATAATAAATCATTGATAGAAATAATGCAAAATAAGTAACTGTAAGTACAGCCTGAGTCCCGATTTACACATTTAATCCACCTTTCTAGCTGACTCGTTTCCAGCTTCAGTCAGTGTTCTTAACGTAAATCTTAACCCAGATTAAGAAATTGATTTTTTATAATTTCTGTCTTAACAACCAGAGTATTAACAATGCCGATGTGTATATAAGTTTGTAAGGATTAATTAAGTTTAATTTGTCGGTGTGAAAATGTGTCACCTGTGTTGTGACGAGTTATTTTTTAACTTCAGGTTTTCCCATTGGGATTCTGCACAGTTATTAGTCGGTGAGAAATTAAGCAACATGTGCTGCGTTTATTTAAATGTACAGGTCACTCAATAACACCATAATTAAAACGTATATGTGCAGCAGGTAGTTGTATGTCTGCATGAACCTGAACGCGTCACTTTGCAGATACATTCATGCACTTCATGCAGCCGCTTAACAATGATGCAGAATTCGCCTAAAAAATTTTAATTTTAAGTTTTCTTTGGTCTCAGAGCAATGCAGCAATGCTTTTTTCATAGTTATGAGTTGAGATTAATCCCAGGATGCTGACAGATTATTCGGCAACTTAAAACTAGATGCAGTGTAATTGTTGTTTTTCAGGGAAATATTACACATTTGGTTGTTTTACTTACATTTGATTCATTTAAAATATTAAACATTTATGTAATTAAATTCTAAAACGGATAAATTAATTAAATTTTGTATAAAAATTGTCTGCACCCAAACCCAAAGGTCACGCCGTCTCCCATGGTGTGATTTTGTCTGGCGTGCGAACAGAAACCGATCCTTGTCGCCTTTCTCTGATGCTGCCGTGCCTTTGAAAGTGAATTCAAGGATCAACAAGCCAACATTTTGTTTTCAGACTCTTATAAGTGATGTGACGAGCTGACATTGTGCTTTCTGCCTCCAGCTTAGGGAGTATAAAGTCATTGGGCGTCTGCTGCCCTCTGCCAAGAACCCCACCCCCCCTCTGTACCGCATGAGGATCTTTGCCCCCAACCACATCGTGGCAAAATCCCGCTTCTGGTACTTCGTCTCCCAGCTGAGGAAGATGAAGAAGGCTTCTGGGGAGATCGTCTACTGTGGCCTGGTAGGTGGAACGGAACCGGTTTAACTGGTTAAACTTTGATCCGTTTTGACAAAGCTGTGGTCCGGTCCTCCAGGTCCACGAGAAGACGCCTCTGAAGGTGAAGAACTTCGGCATCTGGCTGCGCTACGACTCTCGCAGTGGAACCCACAACATGTACAGAGAGTACAGAGACCTGACCACCTCCGGAGCCGTCACGCAGTGCTGTGAGTACGGTGCTGGACATATTTACCGAGTACCGAGTCCTCGGACACGTCATGTGCTGTCAAACCGTCTCTGCCTTACGTTGGCGTCTACGAAAATCCTTCAAGGCTTTTCCTTGGGATGGAAGATTATGAAAAATAATAATCACAATTATTTTTATTGATATTGAAATTAAGAATAATGTGCAGGATTATTAATTGATTTAAAAAGTGTTTAATGAACCAGCAAAACTAAATGTCAAATATAACTTAAAAAAACAATTGGAAATAATTTAGAAACAAGTAAAATAATTTAAAATAATAATGGCAATAAAAAAATGAATACCCAGTCTATATGCATTCCTGTTACATACATGTGATATTAATTGTTTTTCTAAGATTACAGTGTTTTGATTGTGAGAAGGCAATATTATAATCACGATTAAAATTTGATTAATTGTCCAGCCCTAGTTTTACCAGGATAGTTTATAATTACTGGTACCGGACCAGTTCCAGTGCCAGTTTTACCCTAACCTGTGAATGATTCGGGAAGAAAAAAGCTTCTAACTTTAGTGGAGAACCAGAGTTGTGTCGACGCATAACAATTTAGCAAAGAACCAGTTTAAACTGGATCTTTGGGCTCTTCATCATCGGTTCATCTGGTCAGTGAGATGGATGTAACCATGGCAACATCCGTGTGATCAATAGGTTAGTCCTGACAATCGGCCCTGTTTGCCTGTTGTCACTTATCTACTTATGGATAAAATAACATCCCTGTAGAAACGCTGCACCACAGAAGAAGAGCTGGTGATGCGTTTAAGGAAAGTGGGACAGAGCTGTAGCGAGCACTGAGTAGGGATGTCATCATAGATTTTCTAGGTACGATTATTGTTTCAGAAATAGTAATGATTTTACGATTATCATGATTATTATAAGTTTTTTTGTGTGTTGATGTTAAGAAAACAGAATAAGGCAACACAATAAACAAAAGTACCTTTTAAATTCCCATTGGAGCTCAGTAAAAGTACCCTCTGTTCTGGTAACAATTAAAAAAAACAACACTGTTATATGAATGAATATGTGAATATGAAAAGATAAAACAAAATGACAGCTTGAGGATTCAAGTGATGACAATGAAACTATATTTACATTATTAAATGATGATAATTAGGAAGCTTCACGATCATTAATTGTAGTTTCTACTACCGCGATTTATCGTGAAAATAATCGTGATATCCATAGCACTGAGCCTCCCTTTTTCCATGAGATCCCGTTGTGCTGAGTCATGTTATTATTTATGTAGGGCTGGGCAATATATCGAGATTTTCAAATATATTGAGAATTTGCAACACGTGATATAGAATGAGGGAATATTGTCTATTTATTTTGAGCATTTTTCACAACAGTATCCTTGTTCTCGTCATTGAAAGTTATCTTTTATCATTTTAATACACCTACTTTAATTACGGTCAAATATTTTCATGCATATGTGCTTTTGATCCTTGACAGAGCACTCAGCACTCGACTGTAAATTTGAACTGCCTCCTCAGTTACTTGACCAAAAACATACATATAGAGATAAATATCATATATATAAATATTATATAATATAATAATATAGTATAATATATATTATGTAATATATAATATAAATATGGTATATCGTGATATGGAAATATGAAATTTGGTTCATATCGCCCCAGCCCCAATGCTTAGTCATTATTTATGCTGAGTCATGTTATTAACGCTGAGTCATGTTCCCCGTTGTGCTGACTCATGTTATTTACGCTGAGTCATGTTTCCTGTTGGTGCTGAGTCATGTTATTTATGCTGAGTCATGTTATTTATGCTGAGTCATGTTTTCCCGTCGTGCTGAGTCATTTTATTTATGCTGAATCGTTTTATCTATGCTGACTCATGTTATTTATGCTGAATCATGTTTTCCCTATGTGCTGAGTCATGTTATTTATGCTGAGTCATGTTATTTATGCTGAGTCATGTTATTTATGCTGAGTCATGTTGTTTATGCTGAGTCATGTTATGTATTTTTCCCGTCGGGCAGAGTCATGTTATTTTATTTACGCTGAGTCATGCTATTTACGCTGAGTCATGTTTCCCTGTTGTGCTGAGTAAGCCTTGTTTCCGGTTGTAACGCTTCCCGTCTCCTCAGATCGGGATATGGGAGCTCGCCATCGCGCCCGCGCCCACTCCATCCAGATCATGAAGGTCCAGGTCATCGCCGCCAACAAGTGCCGCCGACCCGCCATCAAGCAGTTCCACGTAAGTCCTCCCCCGACCCCCGGCGGGTCTCTCTCCGGGCCGCCGCCACCGTCTGCGCCTCCGGTTTAAAACCCGCCGATAAAAAGGCTCCAGATTCCTCTTCCAGGTCTGCGGCGGTCGTCTGCAGACCTGGCGGTTCAGAACCTGGCGACACGTTTCGTTTCTCCTCGTTAACCCCTCGTTAACCGCGTCTCCTCCGTAGGACTCCAAGATCAAGTTCCCGCTGCCCCACCGGGTCCTGCGTCGCCAGCACAAGCCCCGCTTCACCACCAAGAGACCAAACACCTTCTTCTAGAATATTCTGCTGAGTCAGGGCGGCAAAATAAAACGTGTCTAAAAGGAAAAGAGTCCGTCTGCTTTCTGTGGCTCACATTAACTCTTTAACCTCCTCCAGGCCGCAAAGTTCCCATCATCACTCCTGGTCCAGCTTCCAACCAATCAGAGAGCTTAGATAGATTTAAAAAGAAAAGAGGGAATCTGTGGCGACGATGGACGCTCCAGAGGAGTCCTGAATATTTTCTACTGTAGCAAGAGTTATAAACGTCCACAGAGAAATTCAGTCAGCCAATCACGCGGCAGCAAACTGCTTTCAGTCATGGCGTGGTGCATGCGCACCTAGGAGTCCCCAGAGACATAATGTAGGTCAAATAATATACGTTTTTTAAAGAATTTAAATGTAGGAAGAAATTACGTTGAAATAATTAATGTTTAAAATAATTTTATAAATACATTTCTAATTTTAGTGATGGTACCTGGAGACAATATGCATGTAGGTCAAATAAAAAGGTTTAAAAAAAAAAAAAAAAAGGTCTAACAAGTTGAAAGAAATGTTTAAATTCGTAATTTTATAAATTAAAATTTAGATTTATATTTTAGTCATGACGTGGTGCATGTGTACCTCGGGGTACGTGGAGTAATTTTGTAGGATTAAAGATCAAATAAAATAAGCTAAAAAAGATGTTTAATATGAGTAATGTTCTCTTTTTATTTTAATCTAATTTGTGTGAGAAGTGTGAACTGCCTGTTTTTTTAAGAAATGTAAACATTTAATATTTTGAATGTATAAAACTTTAATATTACTTTTTACATAGTTTGTCTTGTTTTCTATCCGCTTTATTCTGATTTGTTGTATTTAATATTTTAAACTGTACGACTCAAAACGTTAGTGATATTTGCCTTTTCGTATCCCAGCATGAACCTAAAGTTGACTAACTTTATTTTGTGATTTATTTCAGCGTCTTTATGCCTCTGATTGCACACATAAAGCTGCTCAGTGTTTAAATGCTTTGTTTACAACGAGCTGTTCGACAAGGTGAATAACCATCTAAAAATCCCAAAACGCACCTAAACCATGAGTCTGTCCTTAAATGTTCTGGTTCAATCAGTTTGTAAACAAACAGTCCTCAAATACACGGCTAATGTTCAGAATCATCAGACCGAGACGACTCCGAACACAATGAGTTATGTTTATGCCGGGGAAAGCTCCGCTGCCATCAGCTTTTCTTTAATAAATTATATTAAAACACTTTATTACTGATGCTTTTTGCTACTTAAATCCCACATGTGCAAAACAAAATCTCAGAGCAGTGAAAACATTTTGTGTTCTGTGAATTTAACTTGCAGGCTGAATATCCCAAACACATAGTGAGTAGTATAAATGACTTCAACAGGCTTCACTTAATTTTATAGAAATATTTATTAATAAAATCATATTAATAGAATGTAAGATTCTAGAAAAATACAGCTGTATTTTCTCTTTTAAGTTTATCACACAAGCTAGATCAGTAGAATGTATGGATTAAATCTCATATTTATTCTTTGTACAGAGTAGAATAAATAAAAATAAATGCATTTATTATACTCTGAAGAATAAATGCATTTATTTTGTAGAGTTAAGTGGTAATATAAGTAGAAAAATTACAGTATATAAATAAAATAAACAAGTAGAATAATTAGATCTATTCTGTAAAACTAGTAAATAGAATAAATAAGTAGAATAAATAATGCATAAGGGGGGAAGTAAAACACTTTTCCTACTGCATCTGTCCATTGTGTTGCAGTTATGTGAAAATCATGGTTGATGGGGTGCGTTTTTGAAGTTTTTGCTCTGCTTTCTGGTACTTATGTTCATGCATGATGATATTTATTGCTCAACTCTAGAGCAACGACACAAATGCTACTCTGCCAGCAGTACAGAATTTTTTTTTACAGCGTTCAGTCATGGGGTACTTGTGGATGAGTTGTCATATTTGATACACTGCCCATTAGAACACTGATTTTTATCTTCATTCTTTCTCAAGAAAAAAAAAAAAGAATAAAACAAGTTTTTTGAGAAGTCAATCCCAGTTCAGTCTAAGGTGAAGAATTGTTTGGTTTCTGTTTTTATCAATTCAGGGCAGGCTTCAAGATTTCCTTTTTGGTGCGATCTGTGTCAACTCTAAAGCACCTCAGTAGGCTACAGTGCAGGCTGTGGATTGAGATAAATAGGATAGAAAAATAAGTTTTACCTCATTATAAATTTATTTCTCCATAGTACATGGTGCAATTCCTTTATTTTAACATTTTGTATCTATTTTATTAATCCTGCCCAGCAAGTGGTTGAGGGCACTGATTAATGAAGTGTATAAGGTTTTAGCTTGGTAAAATGAATGCCAGCGAAGAGTTTGGATGATTTTTCTGTGGTTTCGATGTTAATGTGATCATCTCAATTAAATCAAAAAACCCTAAATTAAAAATTGTCTTACATTTTGCTCTGTTTGGCATTAAACCTTAACCTCTTCAGTCTTCTCTTGTGCCTTGGACATCAGTTTCTCTGTGCCTTGTTTCACACCTGTTTGTGGTCATTTTATGACTGTTTTGTTAACATTTTGTGTCCCGTTGTTTCATTTAGGCTCTTTTGTAGTTAT
>JBAMHT010000024.1:921563-932291 GCA_037177075.1 Craterocephalus fluviatilis | reverse complement strand
CTTTATTATATTATTATGAAGAAGAAAAAATATATTTTCATTATGCTGCTTTTCGGTTATTACTTAATCCTGCGACAGTAACATTTGTTACTATTATGATTTATTACTTAGTATCTTTTCATTTAATTATCATTTTCATTATTTGTATTCAAAACTATTACTATTAATGTAATTATTATTATTGTTATACTATCATTATTTAATATTATCATTATTGTTTTTGTTGTTACTATTATATAATTAACAACATATAATTATATGTTATCTTATTTTAGATATAATAACAACATAAAAAGCACGACATGACAAAAGATGGGATAAGACAAGACAAGACAAGATAAAATAAGATAAGATAAGCGCAACACACTCCTATGCAACAAAATGTAAGGTGTCAAGGCCAACACAATGTGCAATATGGATAAAAAAGGAACCATACATTTTTGAAATATCAACATTTAACACATGATATTAAGGCACAAAGAAACTATGCAAGCAGCCCCCGCTGCTGATTACGAAATTTGGCAACCATATCCACTGAACTCTGCATTGGAACTGAATGAATCGTCCTTATAGTGTTATCAAGGCTGCTGTGGGTTTAGACTAATTAAATGTTGCCGAAATTAATTGTGCTCTCCATAAGAACTGCGGTACAATCCTTCTGCCAAGAATACTCTCATCCTCACGTGTGATTGCAACACCTCATACAGGCAGGTGTGATCAGTCAGGGCAGGTGAAAGCAGGAAAACAGTCATTATTCTGGCTTCTGGCAAAGAAATCAAAGAAAATTTGTTGATTCCCAGTCATTTGGCTGGGGGAATTCTATCAGCAGTGACACACACCTGGCCAAGTTTCTGCTCTCTTCTTATAAATGTACAGATAAAACAATGGGTTGGACTGGGATCCCATGGGAGACCAAGCTGGGGTAACTGATTTGAATAATGATGAAGCAGCAGCTCTATGATGTAATCCTTCGGAGATTGAAATAGAAATCAGTGCTATCTTTTCTACTATTCTATGTTGGTTCCTACCTTTACAAGAAAAAATAACCATCCATCAAAGACGAACATCACGAGAGTGAAAAAAAGAACAAATTAGAATAGATGCAGGGCTTTTTTTGACTCATTATCAGTTCTATGCAGCTCCTCCTCCTTTTGCAAATAAAATTTCCGCTTTTGTTTCAGCAACAGCCTCACATCCACTTACCAGAATCCAAATGTCACTCAGCTCTGTGAAGCCTCTCGGTGTCCTGACCCAACATGAGAGGACATCTCATCAACTTTTCTCAAGTGCCCTCCCTGTCAGTGAGCAGTGAAGGTTCAACCAGCTGCATCATAACGTTGATGGATCTGTCAGGAACAAGGACACTTCAGTCCACAACTTTCCCAGCTGGCCTGCTGGTAAATATTCAGAAATGTTCTCAGATGGAGGAGCACAATCACATTATGGTCTCTTTGTTCATCCATCAGAGCGACAAGCAACTCAAACAGAAACAAACATCTCTCATTTGCTCTTTTTCTATTTTTGTGTTTTAAGTTTCCAGCTGTGACAATATACAAAAACCTTTATTATCATAACGATATTATTTAGGTGTTTCTGTATTGTTTTTACTCTTCAAAATGTATTCTTAAAAAAAGGTTAAAACATAGAATAATAACAACTTGAATGTTATCAATGATAGAAATAAACCCCAAAATTTACACTTGCATATGTCTCAAATTACCTTTATTTCTCTACCACCTCTTTATTTTAAATGTACACTATAGGCTGAATAATTTTTCTTCTATTTTACTCTTCTCACCCCACTTTCTCTTGCCATCCTACCAAAACCCCACCCTCTTGTGTGACTGTGTCCTATCCTCATTTCCTTTTCAAAATCACATTAACCTTGGAAAGCTTTATTTTATCTTCCCTTGTTAAAAACTTTGACCTTTATTTCCTGTTGTTGAAACAAAACTTAACGCTGAACTGATAGTTTTTCTATTTGTGGGTCATCTGCATTGATGCGCTGCACACAAATCCATATCCCTTCTTTTTACTCCGATGATCATTTAAACCAGTTTGAATCGACTCTAAATCGATTTTCAATGTATCGTTACATCCCTAGCGGTTACCATGGCAACACCCTTTCCCGTTTCATATCATCAGTGGCCCTAGAATGGTTCCCTGTGGGACTCCTTAGATGAAGCTTTTGGTACAATGCAAAGTCCTGGTTCCTAGATTCTAGTTCCTGGTTCCTGATTTCACATAGGCGGATCCTATACTAGTTCCTGGATCCTAGTTCCTCTTTTATAGTTTTTTGTTGTAGTTCCTCGTTTATAGTTCCTGGAATCGGGTTTTTGGACTACAGTTCCCAGTTTTAGTTCCTGGAAAAATAGTTTCTTTTATACTAATTCCTGAATTCTAGTTCCCAGTTCCTGGGTCTGGTTTTGGTTCCTGGTTTCTACTTTCTCGTCTCTGGTTTAATGTGGATTTATGCATTAATAACTATTAGAAAATGAAGTTAATATTAGACTTATCTCTGCATTCCTGATTTAAATTTACGTTATAAATTTTTTATAATTATCTGGCGACCCTTCTGATCTCCCGACCCCCAGTTTGGGAACCGCTGGAGTAGAGTCGGGTAGGTACAGGTGGAAAAGGGGCCATAGAGGGCCAGGATTTTTCTTCCAGAACTTTCTGCTCACTGGCTGATCTTTGGCTGCTCCTGATTGGACGTTACCCTCAATCTAAGCTCTCTGATTGGTGGGTGGGTGGTTAAACAGGAAACAGCTCCACCATCATGTCCAGGTGTAAACAGATGAAATATAGCGCAGCTTTGGCTCAGCAGTAACAGGTCAGAGTCCAGAAGGTCAGAGGTTCTCCTGAGAATCCGTCGCCTCCCGCCGGCACGTTTCCCAGCAGCCCCTCCTTCAGACGGAGGCTGGGGGGTCCAGATGCTGAACCGTGAAAATCTGTGATGAAACCATAGTTTCTGCTTTCATGGACAACAAATGAGCCTCAGCTGTGACTCTTCTCACATTTTACCAGCTTGTTTGCTGCCAGAAACGTTGTTATGTTTACATATTTATCCCAGAATAGCTCCGTCTCGCTTCTTTCTTTATTTCACCAAAAACAGGAAATAGTTTTAATGATTTATGGAAACAAATTTGAATAAAATTCCTTTAAGAAGACTCCAGGAATTGTTTCAGGCTCCTAGAAGGACTTTCCAAAGCTCTGAGTGCTGAGGTTCCTGGACTGACAGACGGCCCTGATGTTCGGGGAAACTTGGGGGGAGACGGAGAATGAATTATGGACGTATTTGTGCTTTTTGTATGTTTTGTTTATTTTTATGTCTGTAGTTGTGCAAAGATCTGCTAATGCAGCTAACGCTAAGACCGCAGGCTCACACAGCAGCTAAGACAACGGCAGTCTTACGTGTCTCCAGGACCCCATAGTCGTCCCCAGGGAGCCTGTCAATCCGAATGATCAGATATTTTATCAGTAGTTCTGTTAACCGCTCTAACGTGGAGCGTGCAGCGAGTAAAGACGTTTACATTAGACCAGACTTTCTGGATCCGTCAGGTTTGATTAAAATCTTGGGGATGTGATTTTTTGGTAGCTGTAATCCTGCTGTTTGTAACGGTTTCCCCCCTCAGGTGCAGCCTTACACCACGCACCCCCCTAGTGTGCCTCGGCCAATCACAGGGCTCAGCACAGCGGTGTGACGCTATGTTTCACTTTTTTTTTTGCTGAATATTTGATTTTTTTCCCCCCTTTTTGTTTTTTTATATGTTTTACTCGTCTGAATTATAGCGAGCAGAATTCTGGTCTGTCTACTGTCTTAATTCAATTTTTATTGAAATTTTCTTAATTTGATTTTTTTTTAGTTTGTGCATATTAAAAACGTAATGAAGCTCTGGCTGCTGTGTTAAAAGCCTCTTTTTTGGGTGACATATGGTTCCTGATTCAATTATTTCACATGTTCCAGGGTTAAAAAAAGCTAACTAAAAATCTAAAAATTCAGCAATATTAAAAAAAATCACAAATTAAACTGAATTGTGAGGAAAGCGTAGGGTCCTGGTCCCGAAACGATGAGCTGAACCCGCATTATTCGACATGTGAATGAAGGTTTTCACTGGATCAGAGGCATCTCAGCCTCTTCTTTACTTTTCCCACAGAAGTTTTGTGGTTTCATGCTGTTAGTAAAGCTTAGAGCTGGGGATCAACACGTGGAAACTTAGTCTGCTGCTTTTCTTTTGTTCCTGCAGCTATTTATAGCAGCGCGAGCTTGTCTGATTTGCTTCATGTGGCGGAAAGTCAACTTGGAAAGTGAAGCCATGCAGAATTCTTCCTCCTCCTCCAGCGCTGCAGCCCGGCTTCCTCCTCGACATATATCCTCCACAATCCTCCTCTTTCTGAGTGGAAAGCTGCCAGGGAGCTGGCGGCGTCCTCTGCAGGGGCGCAGTGGAAGAAATGCGGCTGGAATTACAGATCGGGAGGCTGCAGCGTCTCCGAGGACACCTTCTGCTGATGGAAAGTGGAGTAAAGCAGCCATGAGGAAGACGGCTCATCGGGCTGTAAATACGAGAGGAGGATCCCGTCCGCACACCATGAATCACAACCATATTTATTTATTCTCCTGCTGGCCACACATCGGCCAGCCCCGAGCAGAAGAATGAACACAAACACAGCAGAGGGAAACAACCCACGTCTGCGCGAGGAGAAAAAATAAATTCTAAAGTTAAAACTGTAAAAGATTCCTGCCAGGCTGAAGATGTGGATGCAGGCAGGAAGACGGATCGTCATCTTCCCAAACGTTCGGGGAGATCTGTTGTTCAGCTTTGAATCCTAATAAATTTTTTTTTATTCCAGAAAAAACTTAAATCAGTCGTGTGTCGCATGATTAAGAAGAAAAAACTTCTACAAAAAATGAAAATAACGTCATTTTAACGAGACTGGCGATGGAACCAACATGAACGAGGCCGGAAACATTATTTAGAGATTAACGTTTTAAATTAAATTCCTCAGAAACGTGGGGTACAAACCGATTCTGGGAAGCACTCTGCTGGATAAACTGGTTTTTATTGTCCAGGAGATGAAAATGACAAATTAAAAAAAAGAAATCAAACCTGGAAATGTCAATTTTGGGAAAAGGAGATTTATTAAAGTGTAATTTCTGACTTAAAGGGACGTACCGTGTAACTTCTGACTTAAAGGGTTATACCGTGTAACTTCTGACTTAAAGGGTTATACCGTGTAACTTCTGACTTAAAGGGACGTACCGTGTAACTTCTGACTTAAAGGGATACTCCGGCCTCAGAATGATGTGCCTTCATTTGTTTACTCACCCTCATGCTGATCCACACGTTGGAACACTTTCTAGATATTCATCATGTAGCCACAGATATCGGGAAGTTTTTCGTTTTGCCTCGCTTCGGCTACGATGTTGAATGGTGTCCGGTGAAAAAAGTCCACAAAAACTTGTCAATATTCCTCCATACTACAATGCAGTCCGCGGGCCCTGTGTGGGAAGCGTCCATAATTTACTCACAACGACATCATTTAGTGTATTTTTAGAGCCCAAACGTTAGCCTGTTTACTTCCTGGACGCACGCGGCGTGACGCTGGATGCATTGTTTGATTTTGCTTTTTAGGTTTTTTTTTTATTTTGTTATGCACTCCAAAGCTCTTGTTGATGAAATTAAGATGCGATTGTCATGTCAGAGTACATGTAAATATCTGTCTGTATGTTATGTAAACACACGTCCTGAATTAAAAGTTGAAATAAATTAAAAGACGTGAAGCTGCATCTCTGGTAGCAGGAACACGCCCGTCGTGTCAGACATGAATAAATAAACGGGTAGATGAAGAGGTGGCGGGGAAAGTCACCGCTTTGGTTGTTCTGTTTGTTTTGAGGCTGTTTCTGTTAGAACTCAAACATGAATGAAACATTGCAGCTTCTCATTTATCTTCAAACACCTCTTTTACAGACATGAAGCTGCATCTGGATGGAAGTTCATCCTATCTGGAGGCTCAGAGCCAGCTTCGTTAGCAGAGGACGGTGCGTTAGCGCCGAGCCTCTCAGCCCTCCGTCTGCACATTAACAGGACGTGCATGTGGAAACATTTAACTGCAGCATTTTCATGTGTTCAGAGGAGCTCATGCAAGCAGAACGGACCCGTACCTCGTTAGCGTTTAGCTTCTATCTTTAGCCTCGTCTCTGATATGAGCATCATCAGACATCAGCTGGAAGTTTAATCAGCAGTCATTATTTAATCTGCTTATCTGGGGTAAACAACATTTCTCAGTAAAACGCTGAGACGGTGCCACACTACAGCCTCGTTATTCTGCATGGCAGCTGTAATCAAGTCATCGGGGCAGTGAAGGAATATTTTATTTTTTAAAGTCTAGATTTCTAATAAGAATAATGAAGGTATTAATGAACTTGTGTGCAGGGAAACAGGAAGACTGTGCTTCCCAGAGAGGATCGAACAGCCTGCAGATGAAACTTTACTGGCCGGGCTGTAATCTAATTAATTACTCGCTTTCTGATGAAAAGAACTGAAATAATTGCATAAATCAGTTTCTGCTGTTTTAAAATGGTCAATTAGACGGTGATGACGCCTCCGCTGATGTTCGTACGACGCTGATTCCTAACGTCAGCTGCACGGATGCTTCAGAGATGGTTGTAAATGCAGGACTTCCAGTTGATGCTAAATGTTCCCGGGGTCAGTGAAGCTGCTGCAGGCCGAGGTTCTGACGGTACCGGCCCAGGAACTCTGGACCAAATGGAGTTTATGGAAGAGTTCAGGCTGATGGGTGAGACCAGAGAGAACAGGGTGGGTTTGGGAAGAGACCACACTATGAACAAGTATGGGTGGCAGACCCTGACCTCTGACCTCTGACCTGAGGAGAAACAGAGGAAGTGTCATCAGGTAGATTTAGCTCTTCTTTTAAAGAAATAAAGTTTTATCGCTGTTGAGTTTATTCAGGAAGAACCAGAGTGGGAGGGAAAAAGATTTACATAAATATTGAGATTTTATCTTTTTTTTTCAGAATTTTTCAAAAAGATTTTCTTTTCAAGTGTCTTCTTGAGCATTATGGTTTAGCAATTATAAAAAACAGTTATAAAAAAAAAACGTGACAATTTTTGCTAAATAAACTTTTTTTTTACTATCAAAGAATTACAAGAATCGCAATTTAAATCTAATTGTTACCCAAATAATCGTTAGGAATGAAATTGGGAAGAAAGCATTTCGTCCCATTACACTTTTACATGGATACGACTGAAAATGTTTCGCCGATATTTGTGAGTTTTGTCTAAATGTTGGCGTTTCCATTAAGATTTTTATTGTGATATTTTGCACAGTTCTATGCGTAATGGAAACGTATCTATGGTAAAAACGTCTCTGTGGGTCGACTCGGGAATGAAAAGGTTGATTTTAAATGAGTTTCCTTTGTGGCGTCGCCATCAGACGGTCGGTGGTGGAGGGGCGTGGGGGTGGGTTTACCTTACAGGTAGAGCTGGGTGTCATCTGCATAGCGACAGACACGTTTATTCTAGTGTTAGCAGGAGGTGAATAATGAATGAAAGGGGTCCCAGGACAGGTCCCTGGGGCACACCACTGCTAAGAACTAAGTGTTCCTGCTTCTCCAGAGTGGCGGTCGTGGCGCCGCTGTCCTCAAATGACCCAGGGTACCGCTGTCACCTTCCAGGTTTTCTCCAGGTCTTCCTTCAGACAGTAGACCTGGACCCCGCCTGGTGTTTTTACTGTTCCTACATCTTGATTATTTGAAACCAAATTGTGGGTCTAGAGCAGTGGTTCCCAAACCGTGGGTCGCGAGAAATCAGGTGTTTTCAAGCTGTATATGTAGAGGATCCTCCAGGGCCTTTCTGAAATATAATAATCATTTTCATTGCAAGAGGGACCGCCACCAACATGAATACGTGTCATCTTGGGGGTTGTGGCTCAAAAAATTTGGGAAGCAGTGGTCTGGAGGACCAGGGATGGGTCCCTGCAGGTCTGGATGGGACTCGGGGACCAGATGAGGGTCCCTGCGGGTCTGGATGGGACTCGGGGACCAGATAAGGGTCCCTGCGGGTCTGGATGGGACTCGGGGACCAGATGAGGGTCCCTGCGGGTCTGGATGGGACTCGGGGACCAGATCAGGGTCCCTGCGGGTCCGGATGGGACTCGGGGACCAGATGAGGGTCCCTGCGGGTCTGGATGGGACTCGGGAACCAGATGAGGGTCCCTGCGGGTCTGGATGGGACTCGGGGACCAGATAAGGGTCCCTGCAGGTCTGGTTGGGGACCAGATGTCTGCCCTGGGCCCCGGCAGACCGGGTCTGACCTGCAGTTCAGAACCCGGCCCAAATGTTTGTGGAGCGTCGCCGTCAGCCCGACAGCAGGGGGTCATTATTTAACCCGGCGGAGACAAAAACAGGGTCAGAGCCAAAGCCGGGCTGCTGCTGCTAACGGTGGCATGGAGTAAAGGTTAGCGGCTGCAGGAATAACATCTGCAGGCTGCTGTCGACACGCCGCCACACCTCAGTGACGCCGAAAGCAGCCGAAGCTGGAGTCAGGCGACCACAGAGCCGCGCCGAACCAGCAGCCTCACACGTGGGCTCTCTGAAGCCCAGATGTGGTATCTGTGCTTCCTCCCGTCACCGACAGCAGGGAAGGAGATGTGGGAGGGAGATCAGGTCGCAGTGACTAATTACACATGCAGCTACGGTGAGGCGGTGATGATGAGCAGCCGTGATGTCAGCAGGAGGGGTTTATAAGGCTTTCCCGAGCTCCAGCGAGCAGACTCAGACAAACTTCTGCACATGAGAGGAGGGAGAGCTGCGCTGTAAGGGACGCTCTTCACTGGATTCATTTTATCGGGAGGAAACTGGAAACGAGTGAGTAGACCAACGGAGCTGCATGCGTGCAGATGTGAAGCGAAGCAGATGCCTGAAAAAAAGGCTTTACATGCACGAGTATGTGGAAGCGTTAAATCCAAACATTCCGCGATCTGAAGGCCAGAAGCTGAGCCAGAACAGCTGATCCACAGAAAAGTCTGTAAATCTGACAGAACCGGGCCGAGTTTGGGTTCGTTAGATCCCTGAGACGCAGTCGGACGTCTTTACCTTCCTGCATCCTGAAAAGCTTTATTTTCCCCGTTTGAGCTGCAGGTAACGGTCATGTCTGTGTCATGCTGTGAATCTGAGGGAAACTTCCAGGTTGCTGTATTTTTTAAACCGTTTGTAGCTAAATTTCACCGATCCTAACAGTCTGTCGTGTTTTAAGGGGAAGTTTGTTTTTCAGTAAAAGTCATTTTCATGCACCTTTTACATGAAGCTTAGCATTAGCTTGTATCTAGTTCGGCCTGAAATTAACTAAATTTCCTCTTTTTAATGCTGCCAATTAAAAATTATTTTAGAGCAGCTTTAATTCGTAAGTTTTCTTTTTCAAAATGAACATTAAAGGTTTTTAGCCACTTAAAAAAAACGGCTTTGTTATTAAATCCAACAAGCAGATTGTTTTAAAGGTTA
Organism: Craterocephalus fluviatilis; assembly: GCA_037177075.1. Lineage (NCBI taxonomy): Eukaryota > Metazoa > Chordata > Actinopteri > Atheriniformes > Atherinidae > Craterocephalus > Craterocephalus fluviatilis. The sequence goes on along the minus strand of JBAMHT010000024.1, from coordinate 922,772 downwards.
ACATGAAGATCATTTGGTTCTTATTCAAATTAACCTAACTTGCTGGCTAATGTTTTCATGTTTTTATTTAATAAGTGAACCGTAGAAGATGTGCTAGATAAAGAGAATCCTTAAATACTTTTTTTATTGTCAGTAAATAATATAAAGTTTATTCTTAGCCTGTTGGCTTCTGTTGCATCAGTAAGATAATTGCATATTTGCAGATGTAAAAGTTTTAATGTTCAGTGAAGCTGTGATGATCGTTGCTGAGCTGTTTACATCGGTTCATTCTCCTCCAGCCGGTGGTCTTCCCGGCATTCCAGCCGCTTTTTAAGCTGTTACGAGCTTAAAAACTACTTTGCAGAGTGGGTTACACACCTCCTGTGTCTCACTTTAAATGCCAATCTAATCACATAAAGACTGTTTAGCGAGTCAAAACCACTTGTGTCCTCAACATGCTGTAATCCCGTTTGCTGGCAGCGCAGCACTAACCATAATCAGATCTAATTGAGCGAAGGGACGTGATTGCCTCGACGGGATCCAAGAGTGACACAGCAGCAGATTATGAGGAGTCGTCTGGTGACATGTGCCGAAGCTGCAGAGCGAGCCAGAGAGCGGCAGACTGCAGGCGCCGCTCCTGCTTTCTCACCGCCATCCTCATTCACGGCTGCAGCTCCCACAGCGAGCCCGCCGCCTGCCAAGCGCTGCAGCGACGACGCTCTCTGAGCAGCCTTCCTCCGGATAACTCGCTCCCGCTGACAGATGATATCTTATTTATTACTGGTGTGGATTTCCAACCAGCTTCACATGATGCGGCGATGAAAACCCACTGTTCACTTCAGTTAACAACACAGCTGCCTGTACGCTCCGTTTTTCTTGCTTCTATTAAACTTCACCAAAGTATTCCTGGATTACATTTCCAACATTGCCATCTGCAGTCTCTGAACTTTATGGGGAATCCTCCAGACTGGAAAACATCAGGATTATCTATGATGAATGAACTCAGTAAGACGACTGTCAGGTTTTAATAAAGATTCTCATCTGCACATATTTAATTCCCAGTAAAACACACACTTTATTCCCACTAAAACGAAAACGTCGTATTTTATTCCCACTAAAACATAAACGTCGTATTTTATTCCCACTAAAACATAAACGTCGTATTTTATTCCCACTAAAACATAAACGTCGTATTTTATTCCCACTAAAACATAAACGTCGTATTTTATT
>JBAMHT010000024.1:905194-917947 GCA_037177075.1 Craterocephalus fluviatilis | reverse complement strand
ACAACTGTGTCATTACTGGAATGCGACCCCAAATATTTTCTCTTGTAGTATTACCAGAACTTTGGCTGATGAGTACTGGCAGAAGAGATGGGCAAAAACGTGATGGGCTGACAGGAAAACATACAGCCAAAAAGCAACCGTTTTATGCTCATTGCATTGTGCGTATACCAAGTACTTCCTGTTTCTCTGGCTTGCACAGCAGCACTCTTCTATATTAAGATTTTATTACCAGCTGCGTAGCATCGTGTGTCTGACTCCTGGCAATATTTTGGTCCATTAAATCCTCAGGTAGATAAGCTGCAAATGGAGATTGGATCTGTGGAGGGTTTTCCCTGAAATGGAAACTTGTGGCCACAGTCCTGAGGCTGAATCCATTGGCCATCCTCAAACCATATAGCTGCTAAAGGGAGGGTTTTCTTTAACCATGCAAATGATGGGAGATATTGAATTTCTTAACTGAAGCAACACCGTCATAATGTCAATATTTCATGATAGAAATATTCCTTGCGGGGAAGGGAAAACATAAAAAGATAAAAGTATCAAAAAAGAATTTGCAATGCTGTAATTGTGAAATCTAACTTGGCATCTTTATATGATGAATTTCCTAAATGTTTCTGAGTGATCTCTCTATAATCAGTGGATGTTATGGGTGCTGCAAGGTAAGACTATAACTGGCTGGTTGGAATCATTTCTTTGTTCTGGCCAAGTCTTTATTCTTTTAGCCTTAAGATAAAGTCTGTTCTTGTAGGCAAATGTTTTTAAATGAAGTGAGATATTTTTAGTTGATGCTGTACCACATGAGTCGAAGTCATCTACATTGTCGGCTTTGCTAATGTGCAAACATGCGTAGGACTGAATTTGTATTTCTTACCTTCTTGGTGTCAAACCAAACATTAAAAAAAATCAACTTTGGTAGTAAAATGAACTCAAACAAATGGAACATTTAGTATTAAACAAAACCTAAATGTAATATTTGACAAACATAAAAAGGGGCATTAATATAAGGGAGACAGATGGATGAATGAAAACATAACTCATTTAAATTCATAGAGGCAGAAACAGATTAACCATTTTGTTACACTTGTAATGTTTTATGTGTCCACAGACTAATAAATAATACTAATAGTTTATAGATTTAAATTTGAGCAGAAACAGTGACAGATTTGAAATGTTTATTAAAATAAATTAGTAAGACTCACATATATTCATTAAAAGACGGATGAAAAAAAACTGATCTAAAATTAAGTAAAATATAATAAAATAAATAAAGAACCCACATCCTGCAGGTGCAATAGAGGTAATTATCGCATCAGTGGACTCAGGCAACAGTGTTTTCTCTTTATTTCGCCCGTATGCTTCCATGAGAATGTCTCACTCCAGCAGGCTGTTTGTCTGTAGTTGCCATGGTAATTCCAGGATCCAGTCATGTTTATTGTGGTTCTGTACTCTGGGTAGCGAGATACTCAGAGTTTACCAACCCAGCTGAGAGCAGCAGAGTGGCTCCAGTCAGAGTAAGCTGACCCAGAGTTTCCGTCTACACAGTTAGTTGAACCTCCTTTGTGGCACGAGCCCAAGCACCAGGAAAGCCTTAAACTCTGCTCTTCAGACCAAAGCAGACTGACCAAGAGCACACAGTGATGCAAAGCCCCCCAACGCACTTTTCACATCACTTTACTATATAAAACATTCAACATTGCAAGTAAAAAGTAACTGGCAAAAAGATGGACAGAATGACGCCCCGGCTGGAGGACTTACTCATGGCGGCAGCAGACAGATGGATGCTCCAGGCCAGGAGGTGGTCCTCAGACAAACATGCTGCCTAAAGAGCCATGGTCCTAAACAATAACACCACGGGTACTTATGCAATTCTCCTGTGAACTCGTGATGCCGTGGATGCAGTGGAGAGCATGTCTCATGTTCCTGGAGTGAGTTGGTGCAAAAAGGAGACTCGAATAAACGAGTCATGCAGCCAGAACGCTGCAGGTTTCCAGTCATCCCCTTCCCAGCACACTGAGCCACTTTCATGTATGCAGAGCCTGTGATTGGACGTTCATCTGATTCAGCTGTGTTGGAGGCACCAATCAGAGCTCACATTGAGGGTAATGGCCAATCTACCAAAGATGAGAAAGTAAGTTTGATGGTTCCTGGATGACCGGTGGAGTTGAAGAAAAAGCCTCCTCAGCCTCTGAGCAGTGCTGAGCAGCGAACATTACGTGGTGTGCACGTTTAAACAGGATTCCAGACGGAGTTCCACTTTATTTTCATTTGGAGGAATGGTTTTCCTGCTGCATGATTTTATCTGGAATATAACTTTTATACAAATGTGAACAGCTCAAAACTGAAATGTCTGAACCAACAGGTAAGAATGACATTAAAGCAAATAACCTACATCATTACTGCAGCGAATTAGCTGGGTTTAATGGGGTCCTCATGGAAGCAAACATGATTAAACAGACGTTTTAAACACATTCAAGTTTCACAGAATTTAGGATGAAAGAGTCCATTTCACAACGTAGTGGTTTCCTTTGTTCTCAGGGTTGGAGGGAAAAAACTGTCCCATGTAAAGGGTTGAGTTACACAACTTCTGTGCTTTTCAGAAAGTTAGCGGGTGACGGTGGGCGTGGTGATCCCAGGGGAGGCCGTTTAAATGATCGTTTTACTGAAGCAAGTGTCTGTTGACCTGTTGGCCTCTTGTCCATCCCACCTGAGGAAGTGAAAACTTCTGTTGTAGAGCTTTCCAGTGAGTAAAAGTTTCCACTCAGCAGAGAAATGCAGTTCTCACCTCTTTGTGCCTTCTTCACAGAGCGGCGGACGGAAGAGAGGGCTTAAGAGCTTTTGGAGCAACCCATGCAGACATGGACGGGGGGAGAATTTGAGACGAATGCAACCCGAAACGTGCAATAATAAAAAATGTGAGTCGCTGAATTATCCAGAAGCGTGTGCTGTATCTATTTATTCCTTCTGGTTTATTTTGTAGATTTTTGTGTAGATGTTTTGTAGCTGTTATAATCTATCCCTGCATCAATGGGCTGTCCCAGCAAACTACCTGCAGCAGGAGGGAAGCACAAAGTGAATCAGTTGTTAGCATTGGAGGTTACACAAGCCTCACACCTTCTTCTAAAACTGTGGCGTGATTGTTGGTCCAGTCGACACTGAGGATGAAGGTAAATAGTAGCAGAAAGATGTGGAAATGAGAAAAAATAGTTCCTGTTGTGTGTTGGGTCAGCCCACTCATCGCGCCTCTTTTCCTTCAACATGAAGGAATTCCTGATGCGATGCTTCGCTGTGACAGACCAAACTGTTTCCTGAGAGGATGACACTGGATGAGATCTTGTTGATGGCTGTAATTGTTTAATAAATTCCTTTATGCTGCTCGGTCTATTCATACATTCATTTGACATCATTCGCCTCATCATCTGACACCTGATGTGGTCACCATGGTGACTGTGGTTAAAATGCTTCTGTCTCTAACTGGTTGATATAAAAATAAAAACAGTGTGTTTAAGACAGAAATGACGTTTTCCTGAACATATTTAACCTGAGCATTCATATCTATCAAGGCTTTTGATTTAAATCTGGTTTGTTTGTTTATTTTTGTCCCTTCTGGGTTTCCATACAGAGGCAGTCTGCACTTGTAAGATGTGATGTAGTCTGAATCTGTCGCTGGAGACGAGCTTTTCTTTCAGATGTTTTCTTCGCGGTGTTCAATTATTGATGAGTGCCTCTGAATCTCCTCCAAGCCGCTTTTATTGGAAGGTCTCGGGTATTTGTGGATCTGGGGGAGCTTTTTGTCACATTTAAGAGGAAACGTGGTCCTTTTCTGGCTTTCAGGTGTAATAATAAGAGCGTGTTTTCCTCAGATCGGGGCTGCGGGCTCATCCCTCCCCCTAGCAGAGGACAAAGCCTAAAATGGGTCAGCCTCCGGAGAGGCGCACCAGCCATCGCGCCATGTAACACCGGCTCCCGCCGCGCGCCGCCGACCTGTTCCCCCCGCCAGCTCTCCGGTGCACAGCTCATTGTTTACAGGTTTATTCCGAGTCGCTAAGCTTTTTCTTTTCACCTCAACATGTCCTCTCGGGATGGCTGAAGCGTCGGACTGAAGCGGCTTTTTACGCAGCGAACACCGACTCATCCGCCGGAGGACGATGGAGGCTGCGTCCCCGGTGAGGGCAGAGGTAGAGCCGGGAGGGGGGCGCACACAGCAGGCTGCTTTGTGTCGCAGTTTAGGCTCCATGAGCACCAGTGCAACCAGTAGATGATGGAAACGGCCTGGTTTGCTCGCAAACCGCGTCTGTTTGTCAAGTTTGCTTCCAAACATGTCCCTTATGGCTCCAGTTTTATGTTTCAGAACAGAATCTGATGTAGAAACTTGTTTTCTTCTTCTTCTTCAACCAAACTGAATCGTTATTCTTATTTAAGTAATTATTAAAAGCGATCCGCGTGCTGTTTCCTGCAGGGTCTAAGAATGAGCCTATGACCATGAAATAGATGTAGAAAGCTGAGACGACTTGTGCTATTCTTATTTCTTTTCTAGTCGCTCTTGTCTGCTAACCGAACAGAAACTTTCCTTCCAGCCCGACTTTTTATGTCTCCATGAAATCAGATTGAATGTTTAAGATCTTACACAGAAACCACAGGTGTTGACTCATCCCGGACCTGCAGGGAGGCCGAACCTGCTTTTGGTCCAATTAAGTGTTTTGAATGGTCAAAGCTCAAAGATGCTGGTTGCCGATCAGCCAATCAGAGCTTTCTGCTCCTCCTTCAGTTAGATATTTACCTTTTAACCTCATCATGTTACCGCCGGAGCCCACCAGGGGGCGCATTCGCAAACTAGACCAGATGAAGTTTCTGAATATGTGGGGAGTTTGTTTGTCTGACTGAATGCTAAATGGACTGTACTTGTAGAGCGCTTTTCTAGTCACGCGACCACTCATTCACCCATTCACACAGCACCTATATTAATGCAAACTTGTTGCTAGTGACGAACATTCACAGCCCCGATAGTCACATCGGGAGGGCAAGGTTTAGTGCCTTGTCCAAGGACATGCAGCGGAGGGGAATCTCCTATTTTGTAGGCGACAGCTCTTTCCATCCGGTGGTTAGAAATACAACCCGAACGCTCCGCAAAATCGGAAATCTGACTCGGAAAGTCGGGCAGTTCCACCAACCCCGAAGATGCTACTCAACACATCAATGGTGACGGAAACCAAAAATAAAGAGATCCATGTTTAAATGGTCTTGTTTAACGCTACATAAATTAGAGTTAAATGTAGAGCTTTGTAACATCTATCCAGTCAGTAAGTTTACAAAATGCAGCGTGTTTGAAACGCTAAATATAAGCATTGGATGCGATCTCTCTGCTAACACTAGAAGACATGTTTTGTCCCTGAAATTATGACCAACTAAGGAGAAACAGCGATTGTGAAAGTTTTCCGACTTGGCCAACCCGAACATTCTCAACTTTGATGTGACGTCATTCCCAGAACAAAGTCCGACCTCCGGGACAAATTGAATGCAGCTTTATTGCTGTTTAAAGAACCATTCTCCTCGTTGGCTTTAATTCTGCAGACGTGAACAAACAATGCTTGAAACTAAAATGGGGGGAAAGTCAAATCTTTTTGGCTCTTTGTTTGGCCTGTAACAAAATGCATAATAGGATAAATAAAAGTTATTTTTACACTTTATTACTGCGTGAAATGTCAGATTGGTTGTAGTGTGTCTTCTGCCCCCTGGTGTCCAGGAGAAGGATCACATCGTGTTGAAGAGGGTTCGAGCAATTTGTACCATATAATTTCTCAGAAACTGGATCTAACATGATACAAAAGGCATTAAAGGCTTGAAAAGGCAGCAAATCTGAAAGCCCCGCCCATCACATGTAATTCGTTAAACTCAAATTAAAATTAGAAATAAATCAAATTAAATAAAGACATTGAGTTAGTTGCCAGGTAAATTCCTCCCACGTGCATTATGACTGGCTTTATTTCACAAACTCACCTTAGAGATGATGATGGGGGTGGAGGGTTTTGGTTATTGTTGCTTTTTGAAAGGGAAATAAAGATTAGAACTCCCCTCCCTGGGAAAAAGTTGTCTGGTGTATATTAGTGATTTATTTGTGCATAAAGTTCTTCCGTACGCGCGGCATGTCCGGTCATGATAAGCCCCGGTACAGACGAGCCAGGTGCACGTGGTTACAGTATGTGGTGCTGATAGCGGATCAATACGCAGCAGATAAGACGTGTTAACAGCTCTGTGTTCCTCTCAGGAGTCGGACTAAAGTCCTGATCTGTGGACTGTGGACTCAAAGCTGCTAAACGTCTGAAGAGCAGTTCACACCAGCAGCCGGTGAGTCCCGACTCTTCATAACGCATTTTACTAGCAGTGTACGGTTATGTGACTTCTCCGATGTTTCCTGAGATCTTCACGGACAACATGTCCTCTCTAATGTCTGTAGTCCAACATTAAAGCCGTGTGACATGGCAGGCTTTTTTAGTGGAGAAAATGTCTGCTTGAAACAGACTTTCTATCTGATATTCTGGAGAATGTTGATTTTAGTCACTTCCAGATGTTTTTTAGACTCAAGATCAGATGGAAAACATGCGGAAAGCTCCGGTTTGCTTTAAAACCAGGTCACAGCCCTGAAACGGCTCCAGTGACCTCCTTCTGCTCAGAGACCCACCTGCAGCCCAAAGCCTCAGGCCTGACCCTGGTTTAAATCGGAGGGGGCGTGCACCTGGACCGGTGTGGGTGGCGTGCGCTGGGTCTCTGGGATTCGGTGTGAAAGCTGCCTCTGACCTCCTTCCTGGATCTAAAAATGGAAGCGTCTCTCCACATCCTTCACTCGCTGCTTCCATTTTTAGATTCCTATTTTTCTCTCCTCAGATCTGTTTCTAATTTGGCTCTCTGCGGTTTGGAGACAGATCTGGGACGCCGACAGTGTGGGAAGACAGACCCTTAGTTTCAGATAGCACATCCATCCTGCTGGTGACGGGTCTGATCAGGTGACCCTTCCTGTCACATGACTCTCTGCAGAACGACTGCGTGCAAATCCACTCCGAACTCCGAGGCCTTTCCGATTCGCCTGGATCTGCTGCAGCCATGATTCCTAAAACCGTCCTCCCACTCCGGCCGAAGCTCTGCCTGCTCGTCTCCGCCCTCGTATTGATGATGTCACTTCCTGCGTCAGCGCTGGAACCAGAGACGTGTTTCTCCAGACAGCATCAGGGGGTTACCGTCAACGTCAGAGCAGCCATGAGCGCAGCCACGACGGCCACGGACACCCGGGCCGTGCAGTCTGAGAGGGACTGTGTCCTCGCCTGCTGCTCAGAGGAAGTCACACCAGGTGGGACCAAAAACATGAGAAACGCTAAAAATAATGCTAATAATAATAATACAAAGTGCATCATGTGTTTCAGATATGTTCAAATGAACATCACCGACTTATTTAGATTGAAAACAATCTTTCTCTCCACCATCTTTATGGCTAGCTGCTGCTTCATAACTAGAATCCACATCGAAGCAGGAAGGAGAGTTTTTAACTTCCGGTAGACGTACGTACGGTACGTCACTTCCACCATCCAACCAATCAGAGCCCTTCCCTTCCACCATCCAACCAATCAGAGCCCTTCCCTTCCACCATCCAACCAATCAGAGCCCTTCCCTTCCACCGTCCAACCAATCAGAGCCTTTCCCTTCCACCGTCCAACCAATCAGAGCCCTTCCCAGCCCCTCGATTTAAAGCAGAATTAGGAAAATGTGTTTTTCATGTAAACCTTCATTCAGAATTAATATTTCAATGGAAACCTGAAGGAGAAGATTTTAGTTCTGAATTAATTAATTTAGAATTATTAACTGAGAATTAAAAAACCTCCTGTAACCGTGGCCCATGTGGAGTTCCCCAAGGCTCCATGTTGGGCCCCAGATCTTCCAGCCAGGCGACCCAGAAGCATCTTTTAGCTCTGCGGCTTCGGTCCGATGCTGCTGGGGGACGTCCCATGATGCAAAGCGGTGTGACAGATCCACCATGGAAGCTTAGCTCCACGCCGACATCGTCTCTTCCTTCGTGCTTTATTTTTATTGGACAAGGGAACGTTGTTGCTCAGACCGATGCTTTCAGCCTCTTTGCTGGTTACAAACTATTTTAGAATCATTAAAATTCTGGTTCTAAATTTTTAGCTTTACTTTGTATAGATGTTTTCTTTTATTTCTATCATTTAGTATAATTTAAATGTAAAGTAGTTTGTGGTCTTGTCTGTGAAAGGAGCTGTATAAATAACCTCTCTTTGCCTCTTCCTGCTGTAACAATGATGTCATGGTTGATAGTAAAACGGATCAATAATCACGTAAAACAGTCGGATGAATTTTCAGTCCTAAAACAGTTTATGATCATTTATTATTCAGCAGGACGGTGGAAATGCACTTTAAGCCAGATTTACAGCCAAGAACGTGGGAGGAAGGGCAGGAGGAGAGAAAGCAGCTTGACACGAACAGCGACGAGCAAAAATCTGAGTTTGCAGTGTTAGTTTTAGTTATTTAGTTTTTTTATCACACGGTTTTTGAAATCAGATAAAAGTAAAATCGAACATCAGATCGGTGAGTGGAGCTAAAGTGAAGAAGAGGAGGCGGAGCTACATGGACACCACAGAAGAAGAACCCAACTCCATCTTTTACAAATGAAGGCTAACTACAGATCGCCTGTTAGAAATGATGTCCAACCACTGATCCTGATGTCTGGATTTATGGTTCAGCTTAGAAAGGAGCCAGTTTGGTTCTGGTTAAACTGGTGTGGAGGCGGGCCGGCTCACCGTGCAGCTCCAGAACCAGAACCAGGACCAGAACCGGGTCACTTCTGCTTCCTTTTTATTCATTATCTCTTTGTTTCATTGAACATTTATCAAACCAGGACGTCCCTCAGAGCTCTGCTGAGGAACGGAGAAAACCGGTGCAGAGCAGATAAAATCATCTCAGAACTGCATTCAGACGTCAGACGGACCAGAGCAAAGCTAGTTTCTGAGATTCCAGGCAGGTGGAGGGAATTCCAGGCGTCCTGGAGGATATTCCATGCAGCCGAGTCTGCGTTTTTCTTCCAGGATAAAAACATCTCACTGTGGAGCGGAGCTGGAACGTTTCCCGCTCGTTCTGCAGCTGAAACCTTTAATTTGTGTTTTTTCTCCACCTCCTCTCCGCCTCCCACTCCTCTTCTCCACACGTCCCTCTGAGAGCCGGTTGCTATGTGAACAAGCTCTAAAGAGGCTCTTATGTGTGGCCGTGCACACGCTGCATGCATGACGCGGTCGCATGCAGGAAGCCGATCAACGTGCTGCGAGGCGGAGGAGGAAGGAAACGGTTCCAGTCTTCCTCGCCTTAGCAAGCATCCAGCCTGCAGAGTCGCCGCCGTCCGTCCAACCAGAGACGTTTAGTTCAGGGCCTGAGATCTGGGTCAGAGCGCTAAATAACAGAATAACCTGAAGAGAAGCAGTAATTCCACATCTTCCTTCTGTCAGAGGCAGAGAAGCACCAGAACCTCATCATGAAGCTTTGCAGGAAGAACTGCAGAAAAATAACCTTAGTTTCAACAATATCCTGTCTCAGTTATACTTTTGCTATTTTATTCATTTTAATTTGTTTTACATTTTATTGTATCTAAAATGTGGTGAATTTGAAACATAAAGATCGATATCTGTATAAATATCATAAATATCAATATATAAAAAGCATTATTGTCTTATATTTAATTTTTATTCTAAAAAAAAACCAACCTGGACCTATTTTCTAGCCCAAGGCCTCGACTCCAGCTGCATCCCTGCATCATCCGACCCACGTGGGCCACAAGTCTGCAGCGTCTGCTAACAGTGCAGAGCGCCCATCACCTCCTCAGAGAAGCTGAATAAAACCAGTTCAGAGCTGCACATGTTACATTTGTAAACAAAATTCTAAATTTTCCACTCTTGAAGAGCCAATTTTATTTTTGCAGTTTTGGGTTTTAAAATAATAAAAAGATGTTCCTCTGTGGGAGGCAGATATTTGTGAAGTTTCATGCTGATGACAAGAAAAATGGATGCTAAAGAATTACTGGTACTTTTACACCTCAGAGTTCTTTATTTTAGAGCAGAAACTCATTTTGCATCCGGCTCATTACGGCAAATTCTGAAATGACTTCATGAACAAACTAAGACCTGCATGTATCGCAGCAACATTCATTAGTTCTTCATCATGTTTAGCCGATGTCGGTACGAGCCATACGCGGCCTCAGAGCCGCTGGTTTACACTCAGCTCAGCTCTTTGCTTTTTACCGCAGGTATAAAATGTTTAAATGATCCCGTTATTTAACACAAATCCACTATAATTCCCAATAATTCCACTCTGAAACATATCTAGAATTCCCCTCCCCATTCAGCTGAACTTCTGAGAAATGTAAACTCAAACCCTGCAGAATACAACACCATGCAGGTCTACTGCCCCCTGGTGGACACCAGGAAGCACGAGACTACGCGACAGGAAGAAACGGTAAATAAAGCAACCACGTTCTGATTTTATTACACGTTTGCTTAAATAAAGAATTCAGATTTAGAGAAGTATCCCAGCTTTCCTCGGGTCGGGGATTTAAAGTTTTAAATGCTGCGATCAGAAGCCGAAAATTTACGATCTCCACCGGCTGAGAAAGTCCGGCAATGCTTCCAGATTAAGTTGTTTTTACCCGGAACCTGAAGGAATTTTATAACTTTATGCGTTTGGAGGGCGACTGTCTGGTTTTTGGCCTTTTTGTGGCGACAGTTCAGGAGTTAGAACGATGCGAGGACGCTTATTTTCTATTTTTACCCGTTTCTGGGCTGAACTATAATTACTTCTGCAGAGCGACTCGGCCACGAACTTGCCGACTTTCCTTACAGCAACACCTCCGTCTTCCTTTCACCCCCGGGACCCAGGAGGAGATCTCCGCCCACCCCCCCCCCGGCCCGTAAAACCACATCTGAACGTTTAACCGCGCCGTGTCCACAGCGACATGCACGGTCCTCACAAAGCCGGGAACCTGCCCCGACCGGAGCAGCCGGTTCAGACTCGCCACGCCTCCACACCTGCCTCAACACGTCGCCGCGGTTACACAAACCACCCCCCCGATACCGCCCAGCCTGCAGGAAACTTATCAACTTCAGCAGAGATTTTACCTCGTTCCCTGTGAGACACACGTTTCACAGCCCCCCCTCCTCCACTAGGGGCAGCGGTTCCCCCCTCCCCCACTAGGGGCAGCGGTTCCCCCCTCCTCCACTAGGGGCAGCGGTTCCCCCCTCCTCCACTAGGGGCAGCAGTTCCCCCCTCCTCCACTAGGGGCAGCGGTTCCCCCCTCCTCCCGTTAGCTCCGGGTTAGCTTTGTTAGTACGTAGCTCAGTCTGATAGGTGTCAATCATCCCTTCTCCACGTCTCATTGACCCATTTTTGTCTGTGGTTCTGACCCGTGTTGTGTTGTAGCTCTGCGGGGGGGGCCCAGCCCTGTCTCTGTGGCACCTCCGCTCTCTGTCCCCCACCTCCGTCTTCCCTCTGAGCGGCTGCCAGCGCCACGCCGCCTTCCACCAGGACATGGTGAGAAACCCGCGTCCCTTTTAGTCCAGGAAATATCCGGTACCGGAGTCCTGCAGCACTGTGTGTGTGTGTGTGTGTAGATCCTGGCGGTGGGGGAGGGGCCTTTTGTGTCCCACTGCCTGCTGGGGGGCGACGTGAAGGCGCAGATCCCGTGCACGCCTACGAGCCTGAACACGCTGCAGTTCAACGCCAACAGCTCCGAGCACCGGGTGAGTCCCTGAACGCAGCACGCCGTTTGAAGTGTGGGGGGGGCGCGTCGTAAAGGTGTGTCTGTTCCAGGTGCTGACGGTGGGGGGCAGCAGCAGCCACATCGACCTGTTCACCAACACGTCCTACAGAGCCTTCTCGCTGCGCTTCTGATGCTTTTCTGCTGAAACCCAATAAAAACGTTTTTTACCCCAAAGCCGTCGTCTGGTCTGAGAACAAAGCAGAGCGGAGCGCAATGCATCATGGGACGTCCCGCTGCATCGTGCAATGAATTGTTTGGACATTTTCCACGACTCTTTATTAAAAAACTTTATTTATTTTTGTAGCGAACATCCACAAAGAATCGGCACGATTCACTCGGCCTTCAGGACGACGACGGGTTCGTATTTTTTATTTTAAATCAGGTCAAAGTTCCGTTTTGTCAGCGTGAGCGGATATCCGTAAATCGCCAATGCTTTTTGTTCGTAACTAAACGTGGAATTTCTATGCAAACGCGGTCAAAGTTCCTCCAGCTGGATGAAGACGAGGATGATGATGAAGACGAGGAGTCTACGAGAGGAACAGGTTTTATTTCTAAAGGACGAACAGCGATGCGTTCAGGGAGCAGCTGGCAGCCGATTGGTCGGCCTGAACGACGCATCATTCGACCCGGAAACAGTCCAGAGTGCGACGGCTGTAGTGTCCGTGGGACCGGGTGGGCGGGGCTTCAGGCGGCGGACAGGCAGGCCTGGCGGACGCTCTGAGCCCAGGTGTTCAGCAGCTCCGTCACCGAGTGTTTGTCCGGCAGCTGCAGCAGTTTGGACGTCATGTTTCTGTGGACCGTCTGCAGGAAGTTGTTCGCCCCTGCAGGACCAAACACAGACGTCATTTATAAGTCAGACAGTATCAACATGCAGTAGGCTTTCCACCGATCGGATCGGCCGATTTTTCACATATTTTTAATTTTTTCTGATCGGCCCTAAAGTTTTCATC
>JBAMHT010000024.1:631444-643071 GCA_037177075.1 Craterocephalus fluviatilis | reverse complement strand
GGAGAGGAGGAGGAGATTTGTCCTGGGAGATAGACGAGGCTCCAGACTCAACTGGGAGGGAAGTCTCCGTCCTCTTCAGTCAAGGTGAACCGTAAAACCAGTAGAAAGTTTCCATCTTTTTTACCCTCTGAGAGTTATTTTGCCCTGATGACAAAGTGAAGATCTAAACATTGTTGTTTTGTAGCATGAAAAGCTAACATTTTAAAACATTCCCTGAATATTTGGTAGAGGTGGGGCCCAGAAACCTGCTGCAGTTTAAAGAAAAGTTATCCATTAGAACTGGGACAATAGGCTCTCTTTCTAGTTCGATTCATTTACAATTTTTGGTGTCCCGATTCAATTGAAAGTGCAGTTATTTAATATTGCTGATTTTTATTATTTTTAATTTGCCTTTTTAACCCAAGACCATGTGAAAAAAAATAATGAGGAGCCATCAGTTTTTAAGATTCATTCAGTAGAAATAGAACCAGTTAAAATGAAGCATTTAATTTGGAAAAAATATATATATACATTTTTAACAAAAAATAAAAAGACTTTCAATTTAACAAAGAAATTAAGAAAAACAATGTTATTTTAAACAAATTTTTTTATTTAATTTTGTTAAAAAAAAACAAAATGATAATTTACTAAAAATAAATTGGGAAACCAAAAAAAATTAAATATTTACGTGAATTAATTTTTCTCCCACCACTCTGATCCATAAACTAACATGAATTTGGGTCTCCGCAGCAGACCAGGACTGGGAGGATTTTATCATGGAGTTTAAGGATGAACCCGAACCTCAACACTTGGTCCACTGCAGCCCGACACCAGGTACAAAACAGCCACAGAAGAACAGATAAATAATTAGCTTCATTATGTTCATCAGAGATTTGACAACCAATCAGAGCTCTGGCTGGTCTCAAGTCGATCCACAATCCAGTAAAGCGGTCCGTAGAATATTTCATTTGGACTTCTTCCTGTGCTTTAGGACACATTTAGCAGATTTACAAGATGCAAGAACAAAAAAACTGTCTCATAAAAAACCTGTTTATAGTTTGGGCCAGTTTTACTGTTACTTAATGACATCAACATGTGTCTGATTTGCATAATCTCTGTCACAAGCTTTATATTATTCACAATTCAGTGGAAGTGTATGTCGATACGAGTAACCTGATGCAGGACCTGAATGCAGCTGTGCTTCCTCTTTATGTGCAAGATATTCTCAATTATTTATAATCTTTTCTGTTTTTGTCAGATAACTTGCAATAATTTCCATCTTTTCATGAAATGTAGACATAAATCCATACACACTTTGACCCACAACTGCAGCTACTGAGTGAAGCACAAGAACTTTTACTGATGGATTTCTTAATTTCAAACAAGCTTCTACATCTGGGAATTAAAATGAAATGTTTTACGATTTTAATTTACACATAATTTGGTCAGTTCATACAAATACAAATGTGTTTTTGAGATGTAAAAATCAGCCAGACGAACTTGGAACATCACAGGTTTGAAGCTTCTAGACTTCAGAGTGTTATGTTAATGATATAAATTTAAGATTTCCTTATTTGACTTTGTGTAAACGTACATAAACGTGTTATTTCCTGCAGGACCGTTCCATCCCTGCCTCCACCTGCTCGGCAGCTGGATGATCCGCGGCGGGGTGTGGCTCATTGCCGCCATCTCATTGGTCAGCAACAGTCTGGTTGTCCTGTCAGTCTTCTTTTCTCCGGCGAGCTCGGTCACGCCATCCAAGCTGCTGATTGGCCTGCTGGCTTTGGTCAATGGCCTGATGGGAGTGTGGAGCGGCTGGCTGGCGGCGGTGGACGCGTGGACGTTTGGCAGCTTCTGGAGGTATGAAGCCAAACCAGATACGCTCAGATGATGAAGACAGAAAACAAAACAATAACTGGCGCGATAGCAGGATGCCGACTTACAGAAGACTGTCAAAAAACACCAGATATGAAGGATAAAGAGCCTTAAAATGAGCCAAAAGTTTACGCTTCACCCAGCCATGTTTGGACTTTTCCTGATATTTTGTTGTATTTCACTGCTTCTACCTGAAAGAGGGACTATTTTGTGTCATCTGATAACTACAGATCTACCGAAACAAAGATGACAATTTGAATTTAGATTTGAATTTGAAGAGTTTTAGTGCGTGACTTGGATGTACGGATGGGCGTATCAATACTCTTGAATCAATACATGAATATGATCTAGTCAAAATATCAGATTTGATGCTTTTAATGATCACAATAACACTGTTTTGCTACTAAAAATGATTTCTATTCAATTTGTAAAGTTTGCTTAAATGAGTGTTTTCCCTCCATTTCACATGATAACAGCAGCCTATCAGACGTCATGATGATGTCATTCGTATTATTGATGCTGATGTTTGGGCTGGGAAATAAATTTGAGGTTTTCAAATTGTATGTAAGTATGTATTTCAAAAAAGGTCCAGACACTCAAAGTGCTTAAATGTTAAAAGGCCTTAAATAGAAATGTGCAATAATCATTAAGATTACACATGTTGGCTGATGCCTTCTTCATTTATACATTTTTTTATCTGGATGAAAAACGCACTGATGGTCGTGTATTGAAAGGAAAAATCTTGGTATCATCCTTCCCTTCTGGGACATGTCTGAATTTTCTTTAGCTAAATAAAGATAAATCTAAAAATGATTGCCTCTGCAGCTAAAAGCATTAGTGCTCAGCTTCAGTTACCAGTGTAAAAACTGGAAATCTCTGTATAAGCGGTACATGTGCAGTACTTTATGTTGCCTTACATGTGAAATGTGCTAAATAAATAAATGTGCTGTCTCTCAGGTACGGGATAAAGTGGGAAAGCAGCTTCCTGTGTCGCCTCAGCGGCTTCCTGTGTGTGTTTGCGTCTCAGACCGGACTTTTCCTGCTGACCGTCGCGGCTCTGGAGCGATGCCTGACCGCTGCCGCCGGACAAAGCAGCAAAACGGGGAGGAACAACGGTGAGGAAAACCTCCATGCATGCAAAAAGTGTATAACAATGATTTACTAAAATACAGGAGCACAATAAACAACGGAAACAAGCTGCACTTTAAAGCATTTTAGGTCTGCAGATTTAGATTTCGTCCACCCTCAGCATCAGTTTATTCCACCTTCTCAGGCCATTAGGGACAGAAATGTCCAGAAAACTGCTATTACTTTTTAACTTTCTAACTTTTTAAATTATTTTTTATGATAGTTTTCTTAAACCAACCAACGTTTATAGACTTTGTGGATTTTAATCCTTAAATGTCAGCTTACTGCTGTTGTTTATGCATGAAACAAACAAAAAAAAAACAATATATAATAGATATATTTTCCATAAAACTAATTTTGGGTGGCTGGGGGATTATTTTTAAGGCACCGATGGTCCTGTTTGCTTCTGTTTCCAACCATAAGCTCTAGTCTGTACTGGTTAGCTGACAAATTATTCCACAGTCGGTACATTTCTGAGAAGTCTTTGAGAACCTCTGTACCAGATTTCTCTAGAAAATGTTGATCTTAGTCTTTTTTACAGAATAATGGCTACGGTTACATTATGTTTTTTCATTTGGAATGAATAATTCTGAATTAAAATATTCTTCTTCGGGTTTACATGGAAATATTAATTCCGAATTAAGGTTTACACTGACAACACGTTTAAATCCGCTTTAAATCCAGGGGTGGGGAAAGATGAGAGAGGAATTATCTGGAATAAACCAGCCTCTTTATTCGGAATAACTTTCATTCAGAATTAACATTTAATCAGGAATAAGTCTTTACACGCTCATTTTTCACCTATTTAAAGCAGAATTAACTCTCATTCTGAGTTAAAGAGGAATTAAAACTCATGGAAACCTCTTCTCTCTGCAGTCGGCTGCTCTCTGCTCCTCCGTCTGTCCGTCTGGTTGTGTTTCCTGCTGGGCCTCGCCCTCACGCTGCCGCCTCTCCTGGCCGAACACAGCACCACCTCCCTCTGTTTGCCGCTGCCTTCCTCCTCTTCCTCCTCCTCGCTGGCCTTCTCCGCCTCCCTGGTGCTTCTGGACTCCGTCTGCTTCCTCCTCATGACGCTGGCGTACACCCGTCTGTACTGCCGCGCCCACAAAGCTCCGCCCGCCTCGGACGCAGAG
This sequence comes from Craterocephalus fluviatilis, assembly GCA_037177075.1. Taxonomy (NCBI): domain Eukaryota; kingdom Metazoa; phylum Chordata; class Actinopteri; order Atheriniformes; family Atherinidae; genus Craterocephalus; species Craterocephalus fluviatilis. The sequence goes on along the minus strand of JBAMHT010000024.1, from coordinate 638,956 downwards.
GCGGCGTCGACTCGCCACGTGGCCTGGCTGCTCTTCTCCAACTGCCTCCTCTACCTCCCCGTGGCCTTCCTCTCCCTCTCCTCCCTGCTTCGGCTCGCCGCCGCCGGGCCGGAGGCGGCGAAAGGCGTGCTGCTGATGGTGGCGCCGCTGCCCGCCTGCGTCAACCCGCTGCTCTACCTCCTCTTCAACCCGCTCGCCCGGGAGGAGCTGGCGGCGCTGGCCAAGCGCGCCTGCGGGGGCGCTGTGCTGCCGAAGCTGCGGAGAGGAGGAGGAGGAGGAGGAAGGCTGGATGCAGCGTACGATGAGGATGCAGAGAAACAGTCATGTGACTCCACGCAGGCGTTGGTGGCGGTGGGAGGGGCGAAGGAGGAAGGAGGGGGGAGCGAGACGCAGCATTCGGTGGCGTTTGTCGCCACGTGTCACTAAATAGGTTCACAGTCTCACCTGATAAACGCTCAAAGTAACTTCTGGGTTTTCTGTCCTACAAGCTGTCTCACTTCTAATCCACATATATCACCATGGTAACAGATGCTGAACAGCTGATCTGCTCCGGAGCAGGTTAAGTTCTGGACCAATCGGATCGCTTAGAAAATGCCCCGTCCACCTCAGTGCGCTGATCACCAGAGGAGAGAAAACGGGTTTAGAAAAAGATGCAACATGTGAATCAGGAAATTAGGGATGGAAAAATACCACTTTTTTCCAAACCAATACGATAATGATGCTTGAATCTGAGTACTTGCTGATACTAGTACCGATACCGATACTTCTACCACACTAAAAAAATGCAATGAATTGGTGAACAATGGAAAAATACAAAAAAAATTAAATATAAACAAAATGACAACTAAAATTTTGAGTGAAGTTAAACATTCTGCGTATTAAATTGGGATCGGTTCCTGGGTTTAGTATCTTAGAGGAACAAAAGCCTCATTAACAAATTTGCAGTAAAATGTTTGTTTTCGTTCTTGACTTGTTCCAAAATCCAGTAAACTCCACTTGGGTTGCATCTCCCATAACGAGGTTAATAATAATTCTCACATAGAACTAGAAGCAGGAATTTATGGAGCATCAATTCAAACCAATTCATCTTTGTCATACATTCATATATAAATATATACTAGCCAATTAATAACAAATAGCCAATGTAAGGAAACCAACAGACTGACGTTAACAAAATGTATTTTCCAGCACAAAGGCGTTCACACGGTGCGTTGAGCCGCAGAGAATTTGCAGACCTCATCTCCTTATTTTATCTATTCATTTATTTTTTATTTAACTGCACTAAAGGTAAAATTATCTGTATCTCCCCAGATTTTTTTTTTTTATTTTAGATGCAAATAATTATCCAGATCACTCCAAAAATCTAACCAATTCTTTCTTATAAATTTCTAAAACTTCTTTAAGATTTAATTAAAATCTGCTTAGAACTTTATTTACGTTGCTACAGTCAGTTAAACAAAATATAAAGGAAAGCGAGGAAGCTGCCTGAAACGTTTGGGCTGTAAAAAGTGATCAGATTGAATTAATAACAAAGCCTAATCTGACAAATTTCTACATAAAGTCTGACATTTTCTGCCAGCTCTCATTGCTGCAGCAACAGTTTTGTTTTTGGCCTGATAATCTGTTTAAATTCTTAATATTTCTGAAGAATAATTGTCTGCACATTAAGTAGCTTCTGCAGCCTGCAGGGAATCTTCATGCTGATTGGTCAGACGCTGCAGACCCCGCCCGTTTTATGTGAACGCACGCTAATCGAGGTGGAAAACCCGGGTTGAGTTACCGAAATGATAACCAGGTTCGTAGAACAGCTGATCCAGATCCTGAAGGTTTCAGATAACCGCGGGAAATCCAGAGAAAACAGGATTAACAGGCTAAAAAATAGAATTTTAGCCTCAGAGTTGCTTAAAAATCTCCCCTCTGCAGTGAAAAAATGGCTGTCAGCCATCAGAATCTGTTGTTCCCTCATTTCATCTCAGCTTTATTAGCATTTGTCAGGTGAGACAAAACCACCACGCAAACACTTACATTCACATAAAACACAACAAAGTGACAGACGGGACTATGAGGCAGCAAATGTAGCAGCAGCTGGTGAAGAAAAACGAAAGCACAAGAAAGAGTTGACCTTAAACTCGCCACCTGTTGGGACTTTTCCCTTTTTCTCCTGCATCTTTTCTTCTCTGCAGCAAACGGACGGTGGAGACGAAGCATTCGGTCCGGCTTCATGCTCGGACGTTGACCAGGACTCAAAACACGAGCATCACGAGGGGTGTAAATCCTCTTTTTTTTTCTGTAAACGTGACACAGTTCGCAGCGCTGTGTCAGCAAACGTTGTACCAAATGCCGGCGGTGGCGGCTCGTGTTTTAGCTCACGGGCGTGAAAACTGCAGCGTGCGTGCGAGTGTCGTCAGAGCGGAGAGGACAACAAGCTCGTGTTCGCTGCTGAAAACATGGAACTGCTCCTTTAAAATGTTTTCATTTAGTTACGACCTCAAACTTTTCTGTTTGACTGGCATCTCATGAAAATACCAAAATAGAAGGATTTTGTGTTTACAAATAACAGGTTTGGTCTCATTTACAAAGGAAATTCTCTCGACTGAAAGGACCCCCGTGTGTGGCTGGATGTTAAAAGTTTGTACATATTATTGTAAATCGAAGCTTCTGTGACAATCCTTTGTTTTTTTGTGTATTGTGAGAAATGTTTATGATGTGTTTAACATGGCAGCCCCATTTACTCTTTGCTCTTAGTTTGTCCTGAGCAGATTATAAACAGTAATGAATCAAGTTTGTGAACATTTTAGAGTTTATTTGTATAAATGTGACTTAAAGCGTCCTCAGATTTCTAGAGGTAGATGTAGAGACTCGTTTAAACAAATAAAACAGATGCTTTAATTTATTTAATGTGGAATATGATCCAATATTACTTATCTGTAATTATTTAAAGCATGTAAACCTTTATTTTCAGTATCTGCCCCCATCATTTCTTTCTGAATTAAGTTTTATTTGTCAGTGTTTTACTTCCAAAGCTTCTATTTCTTGCAGCATCTCCTTCTTTCTGCAGAGATTTAGTTCAGAGTTCCCTGCACAGATACAGCATGACGCTACCACCACCGTGTTTCACAGTGCAGTGTTTTATCCTTTACCCTAAAATGTGCTCATTTGATTTGTCCAGAGGGCGGCGCTATAGGCTGTATATCTAGGAATTTATTTAGTTAATTAAATCAAATAAAAAGAGAGAGTGGAGCCTTGAAAATCTAAATTCAAGACAACCACAAGAGTTCTCCAGGACTCTTTCATTTCCTTAGAACAAGGAAATAAAAACAAATTGAATTGTTTAAATTGATCTTTTTTTGTCCACCGGGATAGTCTGAGGTATTTAGTTTGATAGGACGGGGAACTATGAAAAAATGTTCATACTTTCCTTTGGTTCTGTTCGCTGTCACACTGCACTTCGATGTAGCAGAACAAACTACCTGAAAGTTGCGTAGTTACAACAACAGCTCACTAGGGGGCGATAATCCCCCGAATTGGACAAGAAAAGCAAAGAGGACTCATTCATTGGCAGTAATACCTAGTGCTTCTCGTGCATCAGTTTGGGAGTACTTACACATTCGGAACCAACAATATTGCGCCCAAATGTTACGGTACGATCCTTCACGTTTGGCTTGGATGGAATAAAGTTCAGAACGTTCTTTCCATTAACCTGCTGCATGAACGACATCTTCGAGTCGGATGAAATGCAGTGTGAACGTTGTCCTGCTCCCTTTGGTTCACTTTGCTTTCACGCTGCATGAAACGTATCAGGGTTCACGTGCAAATGAACTGAGGCTCCGGTTTTACGGTCGGTGAAAGCGGACCAAACGGCGCCGGTGTGAAAGCTCCATAACGTGAATCAAAGTGTCGGGAACTGGGCTGATCGGTGATATTTGTTGTGGTGTTTATTCCAACTCTTTTAAATGGTTTTGCCTCGTTTTTCCAACATTAAAAGGTCAGATTTTGATTAAACAGACCACAAACATGCCGTCTCATTTCATCCACTGGGGATAAAAAATTAAATTTACTGCAAACCATAAAGGTTCACATCTTCCTGACATTTACACATGTGTGTAATACTGGATCATATTCCTCAATAAACAAATAAACTAACGTAATATTTTCATTTCATGTCTTTGATGGGATTTTCCTTTGGATCGTGGTTTTTTACACCCAGAACAGAGAATTCTTCCCCTCAGTCTGCCGTTCACACGGAAAAGGTGCTTCTTTTCTTTCAGGACTGTAGGAGCGGCGGTCATCTGGCCCTTTAACCGGGACATTGGGGGGCCATTTGTTGGTCGGGCCGTGAGGGGGAACTGGCTTTGGGCACGAATCTCCTGACAGAGAATTTCACGGTGTTTGGTCAACAAAGCCCTCAGTGGAGCGTGGATACTTCGGGCTCCCATGCGGGACAATTACAGAGTGAAGACCACTGATTTTACCAGCTCCTTGCATGAGTGTGAGCCGACACGTCAGCCAATCAGAGGGGGACAATGTTTAGATTTAATTGTCCGAAAAACTGTTTAAAGCTCGCCACCCTGAACATCTGAGGTGGCTCCATGAATGCTTCTGTGGAGATCAAATTATGCATCATTTAAAGCACTGCTTCCCAAACTTTTTGAGCCATGACCCACAAGATGACATTTATTGGTGTTTGTGATGATTATTAATTGCAGGATCCTCTAAATATAAAGCTGTTTTCACAAATAGGGGAGATTCATGAGGATTTATGTGTTATGTGCTAAAGAATTAAGGTGTTTAGTGATTTAATTGAGACAGCCATGATAAAAATCCAATATATATTTGATAAAAATTGGTTATATATGTTTCACAATTATCTGAAATGATCTGACGATCCACAGTTTGGGATACAATGGTTTAAAACAACAAAACTTTGTGATTAAAATGGTTAAATCAATGTCTTCATCCTCAATTAACAAGATCTTTCCAAGCTTTTAGTCTTATTTTGGTAAAGTGGGAGCTTTTTTTGCAGTTTTATTGTGGCTTAGGAAGCTGTAATGGGCTCATTGCTACCCCCTTGAGGCTGAAGGATGAAAGAGCTCTTTGTTTTTTCTTACAGTCACAATCAGATATTACAGGACCAAACCACACTCAAACTATTTAAAGGGGCACAAAGTAAAACTTTAAAGAGACACGTAATTTTTTTTCTGCCTTGTTTTGTCTCTTTGTACCTGGTTGCTTTGTTGTAAGTTCTCTGGATTACTTTAGTCTGAAAAGTGCTATATAAATCTAACTTCATTTGATTTAGCATGAGTATTATTTGGAGACAGTTGCTTCCAGCCATCTGGAAGACTTTTTCACCACATGTTTTTTTGTTTTGAATGTAAAATAAAGTTTAGCATCTGCATGTATTTTCTGATTTGTACAAACTGTGAGATCAGTAACCTGAATGTGTGGTGACTTGTATCTCATCATGTTCAGACTCCATATTTAGAGGCAAAAAGACTAGAGACATGTAAAAAGAAATCCATAAAAAATCATAAAGTGGAAATTTTTCATGTCCGGTTTGGGTTAAGTAACAAATTTATGAGTTTTTATTGTAAAAATGATAATATTTACTTGATTTAATGTTTTATTTCTAACCCCGTCTTTTAAAAAAGAGAGAAAAAAGCCATGAAAAACCTTTTAGGCTCACATATTTTCTTTCTTGCTCACCTTTGTCACCATTGCAACAAACAAAAAAAGAGAAAAAAGCTTGACTGTTTGAATGTCTGCTGCACTTTTCTGAGATCAGCACTTAAAATGTATTAAAAATGAAAGTTCGTGAGTTTTGTGGCGGAAACTTTATCCCAGCACGTGTTTTCTCTTCACGCTGTAAAACTTTGTGAAACATCCGAGTGTTTGGATTAGTTCTACACTGCAGATTAAGTTTGTGATGTTAATAAAACGCTGTGGCTGAAAGCAATCCGAAGTATTTATGATTTTGTCTTGTGGCTGTTGGCTCAAAAATACTTTAATGCCGTTTTTAAATAACCTTGAAATGAAGATGCTTCCCAGTAATGATGGGCCTTTTATCAAGTGCTGCACACCAAAAATCATCAGTGTCAGTAAATAAAATAAAAACAATAAAATAAAATATGTAAATAAGGCAAAATATTGCTTATTTGTCCCAAATAATTTGTAGGTAAAAAGGGGGAAATGTGGAATTGGTTATTATTTGTACAGTAGGTTGTCATGTTATTGAACTGGTCAGGCCCAATGGAGAGGGGATTGGACTGTTTGTGGCCCCTGAACTAAAATAGACTTCTTCTGGTCAGGATTCACTTCCTGTATCATTTATGTCACTTTCTTTATTATTTATAATCAATTATAGCAATCTAGCCGCTTTTTGAAAAGCTGATGATTAAATTTGTGAGAGTGGGTGAAGCCATTGAAGCGTAAAAACGGGTCAGGATGCTCTCATTCATCCTTCGTCTTTTACGTCTTCAGATACGTTTCAGCGTCCGCTGATGTGGAACAACGACTTCACGACTCCACAGGCGTGATCCGGTTAAAAGGCAGAGGTGGATCCGTGTGTAATTGTCTAAATTCAAAGCTTATTTTAGCCAGAATGAGTCAGATCATCCTGTTTGTCATTCAGACTTACTGCTTGATAGATGATACGGATGAATCACAAGACAAAATGTCAAAAGTCTAAAGTCTAATCTTTAAGATGTAAACTGTTAGATGGATAAAATAATAAACTTCATTCAAAGAAGAAGAATAACTTAAAATTATTAAAATAAGCACAAATAAGCTGAGCAAGGGTCTCAAATAAAGTGATTTGACAGCAGAATGTGTATCTGTATTTTCATAAAAGGGGATGAATTTTAAACCAGAGAATTGTGATATAAAATATATCTGTTGTGTTAAACAGGAAAAAAAACAACCACATCTATTACCTTAGAGATACATTTTGCTATTCATTAAATATTAAACTTTATCCCAATAAATGACTTTGATAAACTGTCAGTAATTATTAACGATCACTTCACTGTTTCAATTTTTTTCCAACATAAATAATAAATGCTGAAAAGTAATTCAGTTACTTTGTTGATTACTTTCCCACCAAAATGACATGTTTCTATTAAAAGGACATTTTAGAAAGTGCTGCCAATAATATCCGTATAGCTTCATTTGTGTGTGGTATGAAGTACAGAGTCCTTTTTTTTAACTCTAATTTGTTTGAGTCAGGGCAGCAAAGATTGAAAAATAAATAAATGAATAAAATAGGAAGGTTTTTGGCATGTTGAATGTCCACACTTTATCCTACTTTTTATATATTTATATTATTTATGTACTTAGTTATTTGAGGACATTGTCAGGTGAACAGAATTGGGGCTCCTTATGTAAATGACTAAAAAAAAGTTTGCATTTAATAATTAATTATTTATTATAAAATAGCAGCGTCACTGCTGGAAACCGGAAGCGGAACCCAACTGAGCTGCCTAGCAACCACAACTGACAAACGCACCACAGGTA
>JBAMHT010000024.1:598778-615926 GCA_037177075.1 Craterocephalus fluviatilis | reverse complement strand
ACCTGTGTTTCCTGAGTCTGAGCCAACGGATCGCCAAGTAAATGAGAACGCACCAGGATACCTCAGGATGTGATTCCCAGTATGATACATCATGTAACTGGTCCGTCCTGTTATTTTCCACAGACCCTGGGTCAGCAGCTATTTCAAAAGTTTCCCCATGCACATCTACTGCCTGCCCGCCCAAAATGGCCAACAAACCAAGAGGCGAGCCCCGAAGAGGAGAAGATGATGTATGAATCTGAGATGAATCATTACATATAGAGATTTTTAACTTCTGGGGTAAATGTTGTACAATGAATTTTCTCAGATACTTCAGAAACGATGCAGAGAAAAGTCTGACAATGTAAACAAGAACATTGATTGAATATTCCATTAGAATTATTTCCCCCATTTTATTAGTAATGACTGACAAATTTGACTAAATTAAAAAGCAAAAACCCTACACCTGGCTACACAACAAGATATGTCTGATACAGCAAGAACAAGCCACATGATAATTAAAACAAAAACTTTAATAAATAAGAAGGATAAAGGGAGAGAAATGTATTTGATGATACGACTAAATATATTTGCAAATTTGGGAAAAGAATTCACAAGCAGAAGTAATTCTTTTAAATAAGCAGATTTAATTTCTCTGAAAAGATTGTTTTAATAATACATGATCCTATGTTAAAATAAACCAAAGCACAAGTTTGAACCATGTGTTGTCTTCAAGTTGATTTTCTTTTTAAACTTTAACAGAACTGATCCCAGTGGGAACTTCATTTTAAATGGTCTGAAACTTAAAATCTATGTTTTGAAATGAGTAAAAGGTTAACTTCCACCTGAGGACAACTATCTGCACGTTCACAAGGAAAATCCTACAGTGAAGACTTTCATAATGGACAAGTGTTGACTTTGTCATTTTTATGTAAATCCTAAACTTAGAAAAAAATAGAATAATATAAGAAGAAGAATATTATATGTATTTTAAAGGAAATTCTTAAAATAATATTTTTTTTCCTTTAAGGCTGATAATTTATTTATTATTTGATGCATAATTTCAAATATGACGAAACACTCATGGAAAGATAAAACATACTGTACTTTACACATTTAAAAATAATAAAAAAGGAGGAAAATGTTAACCTGTATTTACAGGTTATATAAAATTAACTTGTATTATATTATCCCTATACTTAATATACCGCATATTACCCATTACCAGATGCTTTATACCTTATATGGTCCTAAGATCAACATTCAGACTGCGGGACAGCGACAAAAACCCTTTTTCTCTACATGTTCTAAACGCAGCATTACGTTATTACGTCTATACGTCATTACGCCATCCAAGCCCTTTTTCTGAGTGCGTGCTTTGCTTCGTCCTGAACCGCAGACATCATGGTAAGCTTCTACTTTTATTTACTCCCCATAAAAGTCACTAGAATGAGCAAAAACCTACCGAGTAGCTGCTCAATATAGTCGGGAAAATTTGCACGGAGCGTCTGAACTGTTAGCGTTGGTTTAGTTATTGTAGGGTTGTTTTAGCTAACGGTGCTAACCGGCGAACAAGCACATGGGCGTTGTGGCTGCGCTAACGGCTAAGCTAACGGCTAGCTAATTGTCATTATTAGTTTTTATTTGGTGAGATAAAGCTGGCGCGTGCAGCTCAGCTAACGTTGTTTTATATCTTTCTTGCGTCTGTTACAGCCTAATTGTTCTTGTTAATTCTAGTTTTGCTGTTAGCATCTTAAATTAGCTTTGTGGCTGTCAGACAGGAACAAATCAGCAATAATGGGCATCGATTAAATGTAAAATGGGAAATTAAGTAACGTAGGTTATTAAAAGGGGGCGTTTACACTCTATGCCTTAATGATTTTATTGGCTACATAAGGTGTTTGTTTTTTCATTGTTTTCTTTTTAATGAATTATTTGTCTAAAATCTTCTAGCGGTTTCCAGGATGAAATGCGAGTGGCGTACGTGATGCATTCAATGACGCTCGGACTAAATGTCTTGTGCCCTTTTTAGCTTCATGAAGATTTTTTCAGCTTTTAAAAACATAAAGGGGAGAAAAAAAATGTCCACAATTGATCCCCTGCTTCATCCTCTTACATTTTCTGTCCCTTTTTCGGCCATTTATTCAATTAATGCAATTTTAATTCTGTTGCATTATATTTACAATAATGCAGGGATTCTGCACCCCTAAATTTGTCATCTTATCAGCTGGGAATTGACTGACCTTCGAAAATATGGTCAACAGATTGTATTAGTCTGTTTTAAAAACTTTTTATCCATCGCAACACTAAAACACCTCCCATGATCTTGATCCACCGAGGTTTGACTTCATGAGAGACAAATTGTTTTATTACCTGTAAATACCTATTTAATGTTATTAAATAATAATTAATCCCAGATAAATGTAGATACTGAATCCCTGAACTTAAAATGGATTATACAGTCTCTTCTTCCAGTTTACTGTGTCTTGTTCTCTAGGCGTCCTTATCTATGGCCCCGGTTAACATCTTTAAACATGGAGCAGATGAAGAAAGAGCAGAAACTGCTCGTTTGGTGAGTTTAACTGGAAAAGATTATTTTTATTTGTATGTAAAACACCTGGATAGACAAACATATTTTTCTTTTCTCTGCAGTCGTCTTTCATTGGCGCCATCGCCATCGGAGATCTGGTGAAAAGCACTCTGGGGCCGAAGGGGATGGTAGGTGTTTTCTAAAAATAAAATTTCCTTGTGTCACAAATCCGAGCACAAAAAGAAAAATCCAAACTTGCCCAGCCATTGAACGTACCACATTGTGTCTTTAGCATAATTTTGTTTGCATATAAAGAGCTTGTAGTCAAACTTTCTCTGCAGGATAAGATCTTGATGGGTGGAGGAAAAAACAGCACAGTGACGGTGACCAACGATGGAGCGACCATCCTGAAAGCCATCGGAGTCGACAACCCAGCCGCCAAAATCCTTGTTGGTGAGTGAAGAAGATGGAAATCATCCAAAGACTCTCTGTGACCGTCATTAAAGAGATGAACATCCCTGTAAAAGTATTACTTCGAGACGAACAGATCATCTTAATTGAGAAAATTTTTTGCTGGGTCATGCTACCTGCAGCTATATTTTTCTGCTGTGTCATCATTTTAAAACCTTAACTTTGCAAACCCGTTGGGTGGAATTAATCTCGAGTCATTTTCATGTTCTAGCTGCAGGTTGAGAAGATGAAAAAACAGTTTTATACTTTAAGAGTTAGTTAATTATTAGAGTTACTCATATTATTTAACTATTTAATTTGTTTACTTTATTTCTTATTGTTATTCTATCCCATCTTGCTGTCTATTTCCCCGCTGTGGGACAAATAAAGGTCTTCTGAATCTGAATAAGTCTTTCAGCTGTGTTTATTCCAGCACGTCTGATTGGTTAACGAAGGAGCTGATGGGGGATTCGTTGTGTTTGCAGACATGTCGAAGGTTCAGGACGATGAAGTCGGAGATGGGACGACCTCGGTCACCGTGCTCGCTGCAGAGCTGCTGCGGGTAAACATCCGACCGACGCAGCGACCGTATGTTGGTGCAGCTGAAGCTGCTGGTCTTTAATCACCTTTTCTCTGGCAGGAGGCGGAGCTTCTGATCGGCAAGAAGATTCACCCTCAGACCGTCATCTCCGGCTGGAGGAAGGCGACTCAGGCGGCCAGAGACGCTCTGAGGGAGGCTGCCGTAGACCACAGGTGACTTAAAGTTTTCTCCTCCGAGTTCAGAAAACTCATTGACGAAAACACTTCACGCTTTAAGCCGGTAGTCCCAGTTTGTCTGTGGGACGACGGAAGATAAACTATGAGTGTTGGAAAGTCAGTGTTTGATCAAACGGTATCGCATGAGGTGAAATATCCAATCATGGAGCTTCTTTTCAGTCACATGGTGCGTCAAAGATAATTTATTGTAGAGATGCTTCACTCCTCTGTCCATGTGTCGTCTCCATGAATGAAACTGTGCTGTGATACAATAATTGATGGTTAAAGACGGTTATCTGGTTGGAATAGTGTGTAATTACTCACAGTACTCTAATATCTGCTACTACTAGTTCTGTTAGTTATTTTTGGTGCTTTTTCTAAATTTTATATTAGAAAAAAACACTGCAAATGGTAAAAAATGTGATGTAACTCATAGCAGACAGAAACTGCTTCCATCAGAAACGGTGAGCGAGTTTTTTGCTCTTATGGTGAAATTTTGACATTTGTTTTATAGTTGCAAGTTTAATTTAGTTTTATTTACTGCAGTTAATTTTCAGTAGATGTTTGTGAAATTGTTTTATTTTTTTTCTTTTCTCTTTATGATTTTATAACTTTTAGTAATTTGTGTAACATCAGTGCATCTTGAATATTATGAAAGCCCAGGTTGTCCTGAATAGAAATAATACTTGATTGTGCTTCATAAGATGACAGTTTTATTTACAAAAATACGCAAGAAGCACCAGGCGAGGGAAATCTCCTCCCCAGACTCTGAAGGGTTAAAAAGAAAACTAATTTGTTTAATCTCGTTTGTGGCCTTCATAGCAACGACCCGGCTCGTTTCCAGGAGGATCTGCTGAACATCTCCCGCACCACGCTGTCCTCCAAACTCCTGACGCATCACAAAGACCACTTCGCCAAGCTGGCCGTGAACGCCGTCATGAGGCTGAAGAGCTCTGGGAACCTGGAGGCCATCCACGTCATCAAGAAGCTGGGCGGCAGTCTCACCGACTCCTACCTGGACGAAGGTGAGGCCGCTTGGCGTTGCGGGGAGGAGATCCCGTTACGTATCGGTCGCAGAGCTGAAAGGTCTCGTGTTTGTGCTCCAATCAGGTTTCCTGTTGGACAAGAGGATCGGAGTGAACCAGCCGAAGAGGCTGGAGAACGCCAACATCCTGATCGCCAACACCGGCATGGACACGGACAAGATCAAGGTGCACAGAACACGCAAACGGCACGGCAGCATGCCGATAAAACCGCGCGTCGGACGATCCTAACGGCTGGTTTGTGTTGGTTTGTCGTCAGATCTTCGGTTCCAGAGTTCGCGTCGACTCCATGGCGAAGGTCGCAGAGATCGAACTGGCAGAGAAGGAAAAGATGAAGGAGAAAGTCGACCGGATCCTAAAACACGGCATCAACTGCTTCATCAACAGGTACGAACACGACCTGGAGGAGATTAGTTCAGACAAGGGTGAAGGACCGAAAGCACCGCGGAGATAAAGATAACTTTTAATAAAGCGGCTTTATTCTGGTAGAAAGTGTTAAAAAGATAAAAATAAGACAAAATTTACTCGAAATGAGGCAGAAAAAGAAAAATTAAAGTAGTGTACATACAGAATTTGGATGATAAGCAATAAGTGTGTGTAATATAGACTGGAAAATATATCTGCATACATTCATAACCCTGCTCTCATATTTACCCACAAACTTATCATCTATAAATATGCATGTACATGTATGAACCTACACTCATACATGTGTAAAGTATAAATATACAGTCAGTGTAAAGAAACAGGTTGGTATTTTGGACATTTATTAAGGCTTTAATTAGAAATTTTCCAGGCTGTAGGTTCTGGTTTAAACCAGCAGAGGGCGCCAGAGCTCCATCAAACGACTTCAGAAGAGTCTCAAAAGACGCCAAAGTCACTTTTCTGACTTCCTGTTGCCTTTCCATCAGGGCTGGGATGATATGCTTTCCTCCCAGTACGATTATTTGGGTGCTGATTCGGTTTAATTTGTAACTCTCATAATTCCTCTACCTAAGATTTTTTTTGTTAATTTAAATTTGCCGACAAGATAAATACAAATAATAATAATAATAATAATAAATAATAAAATTAAAGTTATTTTTAAAAAATCTTTGCTTTTATTTGAAAAAATATTTTTAAAAAAAGTTAAATAAAAAATCCAAATATTAAATTTTTAACAAAAAAAATGCTTTTAAAATTGTGAGGAAAAAAATCCAGATATACGATTTTTTTAAACAAAAAAATTGTTTTTAAAATTGTGGGGGAGAAAATCCAGAGCCATTTCTTTCTTTTTTTAAACAAAAAAATCGCTTTTAAAACTGTGAAATAAAAAAATCCAGATATTCAAGTTTTGATAAAATTTTACCTCCCCCACTTTCCATCATCTCCAACCAGTGTGCCCATTCAAAAACTGATCTGAAAAACAGAAAATATCAGTTTTCTGGAGACCGTACAGATGGTTGTTGTAAAAAAAATCCCAGTAGATCTGAATGCTAAATTAAACCTGACCTCATTGCCTACTGATGCTCCTCCATCCATCCCTGCTTCCTGTCTGTAACTCTTCCTCCTCTTCTTCCTCACAGACAGCTGATCTACAACTACCCGGAGCAACTGTTTGCTCAGGCCGGCGTCATGGCCATCGAGCACGCCGACTTCGCCGGCGTCGAGCGTCTCGCTCTCGTCACCGGTACGCACTGTTGAAAACTTTTACCCAGCATGCTTCATCTTTTCTACACCGGTGTTGTGGTGTGACTCGTGTGTTTTGTGTTATCAGGCGGGGAGATCACCTCCACCTTCGACCACCCGGAGCTGGTGAAGCTGGGTCACTGCAAGCTGATCGAGGAGGTGATGATCGGAGAGGACATGCTCATCCACTTCTCTGGAGTTGCTATGGGTGCGCACATACTCTGAATCACGTTGTTGTCACTTTTAGATGAGAATTAAGCTTCAGTCTGGTTTTAAAGCACATTAACGGCACTTTCAAGGGTTTAAATTACTTGTTTCGTACTTATTGCTAATTTCTTCTGTTTTTATGTTTAACGCTGTGAGACCAGGTTTTAAATTGCTGACCCTTCTGATTTTATGCTTATGTTTTACCTTTTAATACACTTTAACAGCCTTATTTGGTCTCATTATTTTCAGCACAATCTCACCTGTGTGGTTTTAGTTAGTTTGTCATTTTAATCTAATGTCTCAAAACTTGAAATCCCACAAAAAACACAATCTGGTTATAAATGTTGAATATATTACCATCAAAACCACAAACATGCTTAACAAACCATTTATATGACTTAAAATGTAAATATAGATAGTACATTTTGAAAAATAATGTATAAATGTGACCATTAACTGCTCCTTCAGAGTCATAGAGTTGGACTTCCTGCTCCAAATTCCCAAATATCCTCATTTGTTTTACACAAAAACAAAACAAACTTAGTTTTCTACACATTAAGCACAATAACTTTACACATCTAACACAATAAATGTAACAAATCTGTTTAATCTCCATGCTAGCTGGGAATATGTCTGCCTCTCTCTTCACCGTCGCTCCCACGACTTTCCTCTTCTCCCTAGCAACTAAATATGGAATTATTTGATTGGTTGATATGGTGATTTTTCCACCAATAGGAAACTCTGCTGCTCAAAGCATTTTGTTCGTTAGAAAAGTCTATTTTTACAGCAAATGTGACAGGAAAATGTTTGCCGCATATTTTCGATCATAACAAAAAACACGATTAAAAAATTGATTTGCAGTGTGAAGTCTGTCCTGAAACAAACATCTGTTTATATAAATAAAGTTGTGGCTCCGCCCCTCAGGTGAGGCATGCACCATCGTCCTGCGGGGGGCGACTCAGCAGATTCTGGACGAGGCCGAGCGCTCGCTGCACGACGCTCTGTGCGTGTTGGCTCAGACCGTGAAGGAGCCGCGCACCGTCTACGGAGGAGGTACGCACACGCAAACCGCCCGTGCTGCCGCGTGATTGGTCCAAACGCTGCCGCCTGCAGGTCAAAGTGTTTCTATCTTCTCATCAGGCTGCTCCGAGATGCTGATGGCCAAAGTGGTGACTGATCTGGCCAATAGGACGCCAGGGAAGGAGTCGGTTGCCATGGAGTCGTTCGCTAAGGCTCTGAGGATGGTGCGGTTGTGTTTTTGAGATGTTTTTGGATTTATTTTATTTTATCCTACATCGTTAATGTGAGTTTTCTCGCCCAGCTGCCGACCATCATCGCAGACAACGCCGGGTACGACAGCGCCGACCTGGTGGCTCAGCTGAGGGCTGCACACCAAGACAACAAGACGACGTTCGGACTGAGTGAGGATACGAATGTGGAGATAAAAGCGTGTTTATTCCCAGTGAAACATGAACATTTTACCGTTTAATGGTGGTGAAACTGTGTGTAAAATCACATTTTAGGTGTCAAAGTTTGATTAATTTCTTCTTTTTGATGCCATCATGATCAAATAATATGATAACTCTCCACTGAGTTAAATCCTGCATATTAACTCTGGACTTTCTCAGAGAAAACTGATTGAAAAATTACAGGATCTCTACTTTAAAAAGATGGTTTGGATAATTTCTTTAGAAACCAGGAAAAGCTTCTTCTACCTTTTTCTTTTAGCAGAATATATGCTGTCATTCATCCCTTAATGCAAAAAAAGGAAAAAATCAGGGGAAAAAACTGAAAAAAAATTAAGTACAATATAATAATAATAATAATAAATCAATTAATACTGATTAAAAGTGAAATACAGGGCAATATATTGATATTTTCAATTATACAGAGAATTTTTCACACAAGATATGAGTGAATATCGTGTACATCGAGTTGGTTTGTATTGAGTTAAAAATATATCTCTTTTTTAGCATTTTGCACAACTGTTTGTTCTGGTAATTGAAAGTTATTTTTTTAAAATCATTTTAATACACATCTACTTTCATTTCAGTCGAATATTTTAATGCACATGTGCTTTTTATCCTAATAAAAGTGCATTTGCTCTTTATGAGATCAGATAAAGGCCCGAATTAAGGGTCACTTCATGAATACAATGTTCAAAGCCAAAATTAAATAAAATAGTAATACTACAAATGCCTGTTCCCACCCGTTTAGGGAAACCGTTGTCAAAGCTAACACATTTCATAGACGTACAGGAACTACTCCAAAAATTAAAATGTCCCGAAAAAGTGCTGCACTTCTGCACCTTAACTTCAAAGATGAAATGTACCCATATAGAAAAATAGTATGCAAATCAATATATTTCAGTTTTATTTGTTTAGATTTCACTCATTTGTATTTGCCACTTCAGGAAAACTCAATTTTAAAAACTCAGAAAATTAGAATATTGCTTGAAATCAATAAAGGATTTTAGATATAAAAATGTCTCTGAAAGTAAAATCTTGCATCTGTACTTAGTACATAACCTTTTATCTTGAATATTATAATTTTTCAGTAGTACCTGCATACGAAAATAATATAAAAATATTTTGAAATGCATGGTTTGATATAAAAGTAAGAAGTAATGAGAAAAAAACCCTGAATGGGGAAAAAGCTGCAGAAAGTCCTGATCAGATGCGTTTAATCTTTAGGATTAATTGATCATTTATGTCATGATTACATCCCCTTATTTGCACTGCCACTCCTGAAATTTGCAAAGCTCTAAATGAAGAAACGTCGCATCAGATTCTCATTGAACTCAAATTTTCCATGAAAC
Organism: Craterocephalus fluviatilis; assembly: GCA_037177075.1. Lineage (NCBI taxonomy): Eukaryota > Metazoa > Chordata > Actinopteri > Atheriniformes > Atherinidae > Craterocephalus > Craterocephalus fluviatilis. Next base: position 606,475 of record JBAMHT010000024.1, on the reverse strand, counting down.
TGTAAAAAAAAGTTTCAGCATCTGGTTGTTTGTTTATCTTCTACTGAGAATAAAATAAGACGATGGCATCCATGAATCATTGCATTAAGTTGTTTACATGTTGCAAAGCATCCTGATGTAAAACAAACCGTTTGTGTCCTGCAGACATGTCTGACGGCACGGTGGGCGACATGGTGGAGCTCGGCATCACCGAGTCCTTCCAGGTGAAGCGCCAGATGCTGCTGAGCGCTTCCGAGGCGGCCGAGATGATCCTGAGAGTCGACGACATCATCAAAGCTGCACCCAGGTGAGTCCCCACGCCCACGCCTTCACGGTTCACCGTTATCTCTTCAGAAAAGCCGAAATTAATCGTCTATGGTTTGTCCCTGCAGGAAGAGAGTCCCCGACCACCACCCCTGTTAGAAGACCTTTTATTTATGACCTCTGTGTAGCTCACGTCGAAGAAAACGCTCCAGTTTTTGTTCCCACGCTGCCGACAACGTTTAGAGAGGAAGTTTGGACGTTGTTTGTTTTGTTTACTGAAATAAATGAAATAACACCCGGTTTCCTTGTTGTCTTTAATTTTTTCATGATTTTTTTAATGTTCAGTCTGCCACAGAATGCCTTTGTGTTGTTTTTATCCCCAGTTTAGCCAGTAGGGAATGTTTTTCTAACCGGGCTGTGGACATGAGATCTTCAGCACAATCCATGCATGGAAACTACAGGTAAGTACAGATCAATTCAACATCTGAATAAATCTAAACTAATCCTGGTTTAGGCCCAGCTGCTGGTCAGTAATAAGGTTTTTCATGATCCGTTGAAGCAGAGCTTCCCGAAGTATTTCTAACCTGAATCCTTAAGGTTTCTGAGTGGAGAGGGATTATCTGAAGAGTTGTCCAGGAGCCAAAGACCATTTAAGAACTCCAAAAAGCCCTGCTACAGCTGCAGGTACTGTTTTTTAAATAAAGTTTTAAATAATGACACAAGATTCCTGCTGAAGAAAAGCTTGTTTAAAGTTTTTAATGTGTGAGAATTACTGCCGTCTGGTGGTGAAGATGGGTATAGCACAGCTGTGTGGATCCAGAATGATTGCGCTCCAGGTAACTTAACAATTTCTTCTTCTATGATAATTTTAAGGCACCATCCATCTTAAATGGGTCCTTTAAAACAAAGCAGTTGCTGCAGTTTTAAAGGTTCACACAGTTGTTTGTCCATTCAGAGACACCGTAGTAAGAAAACTGTAAATTCCTGTGATGTTTCACCTTGTTTTAAAATACTTTTTCACATTTTCTTTTTTCTCCTGGATGTCGTATTGTTTGGTGTTATTATAAATTTTAGAAGCAAGACCAAAAAAGCAATTTTCTGGTTTTCATTGTAATAAATATCTTTTATAAACACTTCCATTCATGCTTTTGTTGGGGGGGGTTAAGCTGTCGTCAGTCCACTTCTGCTAATTATTGATTAATGATTAGTTTTTGTGTCCCTGTATGTCGGTTCCAGGCAGATCTGTGGTCCTGGTCGGGTCAGAGTGACTGAGACCTCCATGTGTCAACACGCCGACATTGCTCAACCACAAAGTCAACAGAAACCACTCGTCTTTCAGGACAGTAGAAATGTTTGCTGCTGCTCAAACCGAGGCCTTTTCGGTTTTATAAAACAGCACTGAATTAATTTTTTGATATAAATCTGTCAGATGCTGATTTTATTTATTCTGTAGAAGAAATGGAAAAAAACAATTACTATAAGATATAAGATGTTGGGTTTTAATTAATGTAAACTTAATTTTTGCATCAGTTGGATGATAAAATGTTTGAGGATTCATAGAAAGTTTTAAGTAATTTGATTTGGTTTTGATCTGAAGATTTACTATCAGGAAATTACGGACAAATAAGCCCCGCCCACAGCCATTATTATTGCCAGTGGGCGGAGCCGTAAACAATATGAGCGGAGTTCCTGCAGGGCATTTTTAGGCTTTTATAAAAGTTTATATTTATGTTTTAGTTATTCAAATCTTTAATTATAAGTTCATCGGTTTTGTGAGCACATATACTAAATTTTGGATATTTTATCATCTGAGGATTTTTTAAAATTTAAAACAATCATGGGAATTTTATTTTTTTGTTTAATTTAGTATCTTTGTGGAACATATCACTCTCAATAGATATTTACTGACTCAACCTAGACGATGCAGAACCAATTAGTATTAAACATCGATTCCTCATAGCGGAAGCTGGACGGGTTCTGTTTGAGGTCTGGGCTTTACCCGGGTCACATCATGGACTTAAGTGTTGGTTTTAAAAGGATAATGGGATAAAACCAGTAAGAATATTCAGATCCTGTCACTCATTCAGATCCAAATTTAATTCTGTTTTTTGTTCCGATCCGCATGCCTGCTATCAATGTATTCCCACATTTTACAGCTTGCTTTTCATCATTTTTGTTTTTTTAACAAGTTTTGAGCAAGTTTTTTTAAAAAGCAACACAATGATTTGAAATAATTTAAAGGGGAGAGACTGAATAAGAAAGATGGAATAAATATGTACGCCCATGTAAATCATCCTTTCTTCTGCTGTTTCCAGTGAACATCAAAATTATTTATTCTGTTCAAAAATGAGTTAATGACCCAGTCTCAGCTCTAAATTTCTAATTTAAAAGCATGATGCTGCCACCACCGTGTTTCACAGTGGGAGGATATTTTAAATCCCATCTGACCTGCGTTACTTTAGGTAATGATGTAACCGCAAGTCTAAAATATTTCTGCGCCACCTCTAGGTCTTTGTTTCCTCCCTGATTGATGCACAGTTTGCAGTTGTTTCTCACTGTAACGTTTATTGTACTGTCATGTTCACTGAAATGAACTAATCATTAAATCTGATAATTATTGTAACCTCATAATATAAAAAAAATGTTTTATTTTCACTTTAGGGTTTTTGGTGGCTGTTTTTCAGATTTTCTGGTCTGTAAATATTTTTTAAGGCAAAATATTTCAAATCTGTCTAAAATACACTGTAAGTTTGTTTAGAAAATAAGCCAGAAAGCTTCAGTCATCATTGGCTCATTTGAGCCAATCTCTGCTTATTGTGTGGGGTTTTGTCATAAAAAGATGTGCTGTGGATTTTCTCTGTTTCACCAGAGTTTCAGGTCCAATCAGAGCAGCAGATTGGTCTGATAAGCCTCCGCAGTTTTAGCCAAGCGGCAGTCTGATCAGATCAACATGTCGAGGCTGCTGGTCCTGCTGCTGTGGTCATGGACGAGCTCAGCGCTGGTCAGGTAGGAAAACACCCATCCAGGACCAGGAGGAGGAGTAAATGAACCAAATTTACTTAATTTTCAGTGTTTTTGAGGAAAGATGTTTAGATAAAAATCTGCTTGTCTGCTGCAGTGTTTAAAAATCCAGATAAGAATTTCTCTTCAGGCTGAGAATATACAGGTACTACTCAGAAAATTAGCACATCCTGAAACAGTGCATGCATTTTTATAACTTTAAAGATGAAATGTACACATATAGAAAATAGTCTGCAAATCCATATATTTCAGCTTTTATTTGTTTAGATTTTGTTGATCAGGATTTGCTGCTCAAATTAAAAAAATTAATCAGAATATTGCTTGAAATAAAGAAAAAGGATTTTCAATGCAAAAATGTCAGGCCTCTTGAAGGAAACTCTTGAATCTGTACTTAGTACATAAAATGTGTTGGTTTCTCCTTTTATGTTGAATTGCCTGAATAAAACAACTTTTCCAGCGTATTTTAATTGTCTTGAGTAGTACCTGTATGTGCTTTTTTAGCCTTTTCTTTTTTCTTTAATGATATGCTGACCCCCTAAATACACCCAATGAGTGGTTTTCTCTCGGTCCAGCTAGAAATAAAAACATAAAATTCAATTTTTGATAGATGGCTACGGTTACTCATGTTTGAAGGATCTACAAATTAATTTTTAAGATTCAGGTTATAAAATACAGAAAAACAAGATTTCCTTCTATGGGATGAAGATATTTGTGGATAATATTTATTTTTCTTTTGAAAAGCCCATAGTTTTTAAACAATGACAAGAAAAATAGATCTAAATAAATATGACTGGTACTTACGTTGTTGTGGAAATTCAGGGGAATTATTTAATGAAAATCAGTCAGTTGGTTCTGTGACTCCAGTTATGGACGGATTTTGAAGATATTTTCAGGAAATCTCAGATATGGAATAAGAAGCTAGTGATTAGGTTTTCAAACTGGATCCAGAAATGGTTTTTAAGGACTCTTTTATGACGGGAGAAGGAGATATTCTTGCCATTAGAGCAGTAATTAGCAAATTGACCTTCCATCTACCTAAACTGGTCTCTATGCTGCCCCTACTGGTTGCTGCAGCTTCCAATTTCAGAATTAATGTCCCAGAATGAATGCTTAAAGCTATTAAGATGTGTAAAGCAGCCAAGATAAATGCATATAATTATAAACAAAGTATATTCTCAGCCTCGGTCAGAAGCTTTATGCTGAGCTAATCTGGTGTTTACAGAGATTAGATCACTACCAGATTTACTTTATATATGATGAGTTGCATTTTAGAATTTGTTTAGTTATTTAATAAGATTTATCATTATCTGATTTGTGTCTCTGCAGGGTCCCTCTGAAACGGGCTCCTTCGATTCGCACCCAGCTGCGAGCCGAAGGGGAGCTAGAGGAGTTCCTGAAGGACCACCGTCCCGACATGTTCAGCCGGCGCTACGCTCAGTGCTTCCCGCCCGGCACGCAGTCGCTCCGGCTCGGACGCTCCAGCGAGAAGATCTACAACTTCATGGATGTAAGTTTGTCTGACTGGAGTTGTTTTTATGTAAAGCTTCTTCTTACAGACCAGTTTATAGGTGTTGCAGTGCTTAAAACATCCTCTAGGGGTCAGTGTCGTCCAGAGAATGAGGTGGTTTCATTTAATGCGTTTGTTGGTCACTTTAGGTCAAATTTTCATTTACATAATAGTAAAACATGTCATGAGAAAGAATGATTAATCATATTCAATCATTCTTGATTTATTTATTTAACCTTTATTTAACCACGTGAGTTAATTGAGAACTCATTTTTAATGAGTGCAATGAATGAAAAAAGTTTTAGATTTAATTGTAGAAGGTTCCAGTCATGGATGTCACTTTTACTGCAGGTAAAGATCTAAATATCATCATTTTCACCACTTATGTTAACAGTCTTACCTTGCATCCTCAAAAAAAATTTTTTTACTTGATTTTACCTAAAAACAAAAAGGTGATTTTGAAATATTGTTCAATATTTTCTCATTCCAACTAAATTTGACCCCATTTGATGGTAAATAAGCTTTATAATTAGTAGGGATGGGCATAATTAATCAATGATAAATTAATCGATCGTTAAGATTTTGATAGATTAAATGGTCTTTTAATTGATTAATCAAATTCAATTTGCATGAAAATTCATATTTTCCACTTTAACCATTGAATGAATCCCATTTAATTGCCATGAGAGTCATTCATCGTGTGGCACGAGTGCTAAATAAGCACTAGGTTTTTTCCACTTTCACTTGATTTAAATATAGATTATAAATATTGAATTTTGAAAGATTAATTGATAATCGATTAAGACAATTTAATTGAATGTCCATCTCTAATAATCAGTCTAATTAGCTGTTTAAACTGTGTTTGTTTTAATCGGAAACATGTTTTATTTGTATTTTTCCAGGCTCAGTATTTCGGGGAGATCAGTTTAGGGACTCCGCCGCAGAACTTCTCTGTGATTTTTGACACCGGATCAGCTGATCTGTGGGTGCCGTCTTCCTACTGCGTGAGCCAGGCCTGCGGTACGACGTCACACATAAAACACGCCGCGCAAAGCCGGTGTTTCACTCTGTGTCTGTGGGTCAAGACAACATGACTTTTAGTTTGTTCCCGACTCCTGATAAGAAGTTCAAAGTTTTATTGGCGTTTGCGGGACGTTTGCCCCAGTTTTGGTACTGAGAGATGTACTCAGACTAACAATCATAAATCCCCCTTCTTCCTCACTCTGCTGCTTCATCTTCATCATTTCTACCTGACTTGTGATTGGCTGATTGCATGTTTGCAAGTTGAACATTAATAATGTGTGTTTCCAGCGTTACACAGGCGTTTCAAGGCTTTTGAGTCGACCTCTTTCCGTCATGACGGTCGAACGTTTGGGATTCACTACGGATCCGGACACCTGCTGGGAGTCATGGGCAGAGACACGCTGAAGGTACGTCCTCTTCTATTCGCACAAACTTTTAGCTTTTAACGTCGCAGAAGAAGCTGAACTCTGTTTGTTCCAGGTTGGGGATCTGGTTGCCTCGAACCAAGAGTTCGGGGAGTCCGTGTACGAACCTGGGTCTACGTTCGTGTCAGCGAAGTTTGACGGTGTCCTGGGAATGGCCTACCCGACCCTCGCAGAGATCCTAGGAAACCCTGTTTTTGACAACATGATGGCCCAGAAGATCGTGGATGAGCCCATCTTCTCCTTCTTCCTCTCCAGGTCCTTTTTCATTGTGAGAACGATAGTTCGCCTTGTCTCCTGTCATACCAAAAGATGCACGGGAGCAACACTACCTGTGCAGGATTCACTTTAGACGAGCTTCTGAATCAAATTAAGCGGTTACAGTGTAACTTTTGGCCACTAGGGGGCTAAACCAGCAACTTCCCACATGACACAATTGCAAAATTAACCAAAATGAATGATCCGCTCATGCAAAGTTACGCTAGAAACATGAAAAACTGCAGTTCTCGCTTCCTCCACTAGGGGCTAGCTGAGCCAATCCCCATAGACTCTCATGGTAAAAAGAGCAACTTTACAGCAGAATGAAACACGTTTACAGCCTGGTACAAAAACCATTTTAGCTTTAAAAGCTCAACTTTACCATCATGGCACCTGTGGGGGGAGGGAAAACATTCAGACTCATTATTTTAGAAGTTATTTAATCCTAAAATTCCTCATAATTAGGGGCGTGTCCTTTTGAAGACTTTTTCATTCCTTGGATCTTTCTGCATGTCCACCAAAAAATTAAGGAAACTCAAAATTCAAGGATCCATAGATCCAGTTTGACCACAAAATCCAGAATATTTTGTTGTCTTAACATCAGTGCATACTGGCAATTTTCACCTCTCAGGTATCAAGTGTTGCTATGACGAGCCTGTCAGCTGATAACTTACAAGTTTCAGGAGGTTTTCTGTCGTTTAGAAAGATTCTTGGGAGTTTTTCTCTTTTTATCAGAGAAATCAATAAATGAAGGCTTTTTTATTACGTTTCTTTAAACTACAGAAGAACAAGTACCAGCAGCCCAGAGGGAGAGCTGTTGCTAGGCGGAAAAGATGACTCGATGTACACCGGACCAATCAACTGGCTGCCTGTGACGTCTAAGGGATACTGGCAGATCAAGATGGACAGGTGACCCTTTACTTCAGACCATCAGCGTCATACATTTACCTTGTTCTGCTTGGATTAAGATGGAAGACTCTGGTTGTGTTTCAGCGTGGCTGTGCAGGGCGTGAGCTCGTTTTGTCCTCGTGGTTGCCAGGCGATCGTTGACACGGGAACTTCCCTCATTGCCGGACCGACCAATGAAATCCTCAGTCTGCAACAGCTGATCGGAGCCACGCCCACAAACTTCGGAGAGGTTAAGAGCGATCTTGTTTTAAAAATTTATATATATAAATAAATAAATAAATGAAAAAATAAATAAAATAAAATAAAAAAAGAGC
>JBAMHT010000024.1:568519-579707 GCA_037177075.1 Craterocephalus fluviatilis | reverse complement strand
ATGAGCTGCTTCTGTGCTGGGAAGAGTAAAATCAGTCTTGCATTTTATTTTCCAAAATAAGACTCAATCATTCAAACTCTGTTATATTTTATAGTAATTGTTAATTAACTGTACATAAACTACATACAATTATTTAAGAATATATTGATGCTGTTGCAATTGAAATTTATTTAATTTACAGATGTTTCTTTTCATTGAGTACTCGGTGTACTAATGGAGCATTTTGTTGAGTTTTGACCTTCCAAATCAGCTTGGACCCAGCAGTCTGCTTGATGCTAAAGAAAGAGTTTAGAATGACAACAATTGGAAGTTATATCAATTTCAATGTAACTGTATTTGCAGCAGACAATTGTACTTTTACATGGTGGACGGAAAGATCGCTGCAGCCAAGTGAGTCATAAATCTAAGTTGTAGTATAGCCATCTTTGATTACATTACATTACATTACCGTCATTTAGCTGACGCTTTTATCCAAAGCAACTTACAATTGCCATCACTGGAGGCAATGAGGGTAAGGTGTCTTGCCCAAGGACACGACAGGAGACTGAGTGGGAGTGTGGGAGGATTTGAACCTCCCTTCGAATCACCATTCACATCACTGAACGACATGCCCTACCACCTGAGCCATCTGTCCCTAGTGCGTGATCATACCTGCTCTGTGACAGGATTGTTAGTGTGGTATTATTCTTCTAAGGATAAACCAAGGAAAGGACAGTAACATCTTCTGTATAAGAGGATAGGTTGTTTCTTATTTTTAGCATAATCTGCAATTAACTGTGTGAACAGGAGGAGTTCTTTGAGAATTGAGTCTTTACTCATCTGGGAATTGAAAGCATGATATAGTGTATGTTCTGTGGTTGTGCAGAGTGATTGTCTGGGTTTCTATTAATTTAAGTCCTTGATTTAAGATAAATAGCTTAGAGTTAATATAAATTTACATAGAAATTCAAATGCTCAAGTTAATGCTGTATGACTTTGGCACAGGAGGCAAACTCGGATGCTCCTACATGCTTAGATTTCTGTCAAAGTTAGAATGCAGCATGGCTATGTATGCTCATAGATGCTGGACATGTTTTATTTTCACAGGAAATGACCCAATCATGGCCCCCTCTTCTGACAGCTATACACACACCTAGCTCTGATGAGCCCTGCAAGTTTGTGTTCCCAGTCAAGGTGAGACACGACTGGTTGATCATCTTTGCAATGATTTCTGCTGGAATGAAGGTTTTTCTAGTTGACCTTTTTATATTTGACACCATGACAGTTTGTTTGTCCATTCACTGTTGAAGATGAATATGAATTCCCAATACTTGGGGCATACCAGGCTATGAAAGATTGTATTTAAAATGAACGGAGAAGTAAAAAACTTTAGTTGGCCAGAATCTAACAGGCTCTTTTCTGAATTCATGGTGTTGTTGAAGCTAAAACTTCCTCACCAATTTTTTCAGTTATGGTTAATTGCTTTTTGTGTTGGAGGGAGACTCCGTGCATGAAGCTTTACGGTGACCTTACATGACGGCAGCATTGCTGTGCTTCCCAAAGCAAGGACTATTTTGGATCCTCTGCTGGTTTGAGCCTCTGGTCAACCTGCTAGCTCTGTGATTCAAGTCTATGTTTACACAAAGCGAGAAAATGCATGTTTGCATTTTGGCTCAATGTACTCGGATTTATGGTGCGTAGAGGCCGTTCTGCTTTGAGAAACCACAAAAGAATTTCTACCAATGGAAAATGAGCATATTGCTATGAAACTTGATTTCTGTTTCATTGACATCTGCAACTTTTTATTTTGGCCCCAATGCCACTCTGAACTTATTTTACAGCTTTAAAAGGAATAAAACACTGTAATTAATAATGCATTATGTCGTCCTGCACATCCTCACAGGTTTATCTGCGTGTGTTCTTAGATACATGAGTTTCACTCGGATATATTGTCTTATTTTTTGGGTATTTATTGATTTATCTTTCTTATAGTATACCTTTCTCTCTTTATTATTATTGTTATTATTGTTATTACTATTAATTTTTATTAATAGTTGTGTTTGACCTACTGGCTAGGACAGTCTTAGTGGTATATGTTGTAACTAGTATGGATTAAATGGTTTTCTGTATATCGTATATTTTGTCCCTACCCCCACTCCCCACACCTCTCTGTCCCTCTCTCTCTCCTCCTTCTTCTCTCTCTCTTCTCTCTATCTGTCCCCTCCGGTCGAGTCCAGCAATAAGATTTTGAACTAATAAAGTTCATCTCCTCAAGAGGGACTTTATACATGCAGTATAAATCCCTACTTGATAGAGTAAATTTACCCAGCACCAAATAGCAGCCAGCAAATCATTCTGCTTGCAACAATGCCGGACAAGACAGGTGAAAAAAAACCAAACACATTAAATGAGCAGATTCATGATGAAACAACTTCTGGCTCCAACATGATATACTGCTTTATTCTCAGTAAGCACCGCTCACACACGCACACGCACACACACGCAACACGCGTCTTGTGCTTCGGTTTATGCTTCACTTTCACCTGTATCCCTCCGCCTCCTCACCAGCAGCAGCGTAATATAGTCCCAACAAACGTGAAAGTGCCGTACGCCCAAAACAAAACTGAATTTCATCTGATGAAAGTAAAGTGCTGTCATTAAACATCAGTATCTGTAACGGGTTTGTAACGATGGGCAGAGTAATCAGATTACTGTTGCTAACAGTGTGTATTCTAACGGCGTTATTCCATCACTGGTTACCACAGACCTTCACAGTGATTTTCATTGCGCCGGGAGATGAGCTGGAGTTGCTGGGGATTGTCCATCAAACCTGGTTGCCACTGCTTTTAAGTGTTTCCTTATTCTAACAGGAAGAATCCTGATGACAATTAACAAATCACTGGTATCACTGTAAAGAGTCTTCCTTAGGTTGCTGGTTCAATTCCGGCTTGAAGGAGGATCTTTACTTCGGTCCCACTTTCCACACGATATAGCACCATGCAACAGGTTTGATACCATGCTCTGGGTGAATTCTCAATTCTGATTGGCTGCAGGGTGTCGATTAAAAAGATTAAACTTTGCAGAGGCACCCGTCGCATGGTTCACGCCTCCGCGTCGTCCATTCATTTATGATAATGGTCACCTGTTCATGCATTATCCCTTACGTATGACGCTGTCACAAGCTGAGGGTTTCTTTGGTGTCATTTCATTTTTCTTGCTTATTATTAAAACTGCTGCTTCTATTGTTTAATGTACAGCACCTTGAATTGTTAACTACACATGTTATACATGTGAACTTACCTGTCCTAATAAATTCATGTTGAAGCACATGACCTGTGTGATCGCTGGAACTTCAGATTATGAGGCCGACACGCTGCCTTCTGCGCCGATGAGGCCTGAAAGTGATGCAAAGGAGTGTTTTGTCAGTCTGCTTTCCACCACTGAGGGCACAGGTCATGGTATGACCACCTTGTTCCTGCACTCATTTACTGAAACTTAATGGAAGTTAACTGAAAGGATGGTGATTGAATCTCACCCAGGGACGGCCAACATTCTCCATCAATGCAACTGAGCTCATGTTTAGAAAGAAATTCTCTGTGTCGAGATGCAGTTTTTGGCTCTCAGGTGATCCAAGCCCCAGTGGCCTAATGGATAAGGCTTAAGTCAGGGATTGTGGGTTCAAGTCCCATCTGGGGTGAACGGCAGAGTGGTGAGCCAGGAGCATGCTGGGCCCGTATCCTAGAGGACAATGGGCTGGAGTATCCTTCCTCCAATAGCATTTATTTATCCAAAACTGACTCAGTACATTCACCCAAAACTCCTACAGCTCCTACTGTTTCTTGAAAAAATATTCAGCTTTTTTAAAATTAGGCTTATCCCAACAAAAGCAATCAATGCCCACTGTGGACTCTACTCATCGTTGGAACTTCGCTGCCTTAAATTTCTCTAGAGTATAATAGTGGTATAAAAGGTAATAATAGTAATATGATGAAGTTACGGGATACACAAATGTGCAGATATAAAAATAGTATAGAATACTTGTATGTACTTTTCATCCTGACCTCACAAAAATGCCAGAAATAAGCATTTTATTTTGACACCCACCACTTATTTACGTGTTGGTGGCACATAATTTATCCAAATTATCTGCTGGGCCCTAGCCTGGCTATCGCGACTTCAATGCAAGCGTTGGTCTGGCCAAGACCAACAGGAAACTGTTTCTCAGAAGGGACGGTTCACCTGCCTACTTAGAATGTCGCTGTTTGTGATTGGTCGAAGCTTAAATCAATCACAGCTTAAACCAATCACAGCACTCTTTTCTCTGACGTGTGTGTAGCCAGCGGGGCTAACAGACTCTTACCGAAGCCAGTCGGGAACGAGGCGAAAACGTCTTTCCCTCCAACAAATGTCTCCAGGGCTCCTCGTTGCTCACATTTCACAGAGAACTTTCCGTTTAATGAGCTGAAAACAGAATCTCTAGCTGTGTCAGACGCTGCTGCTGCTCCATGTTAGCAATGCTGACGGTGTCGCTGCGTTGAACCCGTTTCTTTGAATAAGCTCTGCTCTGACTGGAGAAGTTACGAGTCTGTAAAGCACCCGATGACGTCGTGCTAAACGGAGGAACCCACTTCCACGCATTCCCCTGAATCCCTGAATTCCCCTCTGACCTCTCGTCCTGTGAGCCGATGGACTCCATCAGGTAACCTCTGACAGGTAGGAACACCTGTGACCCGAACCAACAGCAGCTGCTGCTGGTGCGTTACATCACACGCTGTGGTAGCGCACACACAGGACACGCAGGCAGGAAGTCACGTGATGCAGGAGAGACCGACAGGAAGATCCCATCCCAGAATGCACCTGGATGCAGGCTGAGGTGTGTGTGTGTGTGCTGTCTTTCCCTCTCTGTGGAGGCGTTAGCAGCCAGCCAGCTGAAACAGAACAGTGCAGCCCGGCTGGTGAAGGTGTGAAGCTGCTCGCCTCATTCAGACGCATCACATCACAGCTCGCTGCTGCAGAACACACACACCACAGTTTCATGGCCCTCTGCATCTGTGACGTGTTAGAATTGGTTCTCGGTTCAAAGTTTGAGCGGAGAAGCTGGAAGAGGAGGAGAAGTTGTTCTTTTCTCCGCTGCTTGTTGAATCAGCTGCTCTCTTTTCTGGAGTCTAATTAGGCAGCAATTAGATGAAGACTTGATTTGGTTCTTAGCTCCGTGTTGGCGCCCCGTGGAGCCCGGATCAGCGAGTCATTAGGAATCCAGAGATGCTTAATCGGTCCAAGCGATACGAGTGATTAAAGTTCCTGCAGGGATCCAGCTGCAGCCGGAGACGACAGGAGCTGCTTTGTTTTTCCCCGCTGGCTTCTTTATTCTGATAGGAGGCAGCCTCGTCAGAACCAAACCACGGTCAGCTCTGGCACATCTGGACTGTAAAATAAATGGAGGAAGCTTAAAACTAGGTGAGCCGTAGGTTTCTGATGAGCTGAAAGAAACTCAGTGGTTCCCACCGCCGCCATGTTGGTTGTGTCACGGAAAACCCAAAAATGGAGGAGGAGGAGGTGCTGAGAGAGCGGCTGTGAGCTGTCTGTCCTTAATAGACTTGATTTCAGAGATATCCGTGTTTTGCATTTTTGATAATGGCCCTGTGGAGTATGGAGGACTGGAAATAACATGATTAAAAAATAAAAACAGAAATATATAAACAGCTCAATAAACGAACAGATTTCCATGACATGATACGAAACAGAAAATTAGTTTTTCTAATAAGGAACCCTATTAAAATGTTTTTATTTAACTTTGTGTCAAAACCAAAGACTGTAAAATAAATGAACGAACCTTAAAACCGTGTGACCCATAGGAGTTTCAGGACTCCTGGGAAAACCCAAAAATGGCAGACAAGGAGGCGCTGAGAGGGGGGCTGTGAGCGTGGGGAGGGATGATTGACAGCCATCAGACTCTGAGCTACGAGCTAACAAAGCTAACCCGGAGCTAACAGGAGATAACCAGCTAATGGAGGAAGGCGCTAAAGCTAAGGTGCTGTTAGCCTTTCCTGTGCAGCGACCACATTTGACCACTAGATGGCTCTAGACTTTCTAAATTATGTCCAGCTAGCAAAGCCTTTACACACACGTGTAGTGAAATCCTCCACACAGGAAAGTATGAATTTACACACACAAGCAAAAAAAAAACAATATTCTAAATGAATTTAATGCAAAACAAACACTGTTTTCTTCTATCCGCTGTCACACAGAAGTAAGGCTGCAGAGTTCGGATCCTGGATGAACAGGAGGACTACGTCTGCGAAACACGCAAAAACGCCAAAAAGCCGTTTTCAAGGCTCAGCCAGGAGCGTATTTATCATTACTGGCTTTATTACAGACAGAACTTTGCATTTCAGATGTTTTCACATCTGACCAGCGAAGCATCATGACGACATCCAGACCCAGAGGGTCAGTCTCCACGGTAACGTGTCCCTGCACTCATCGGAGGTAAGAAACGTGACTTCCTGATATTTAAAACCAGAAGATATGCCTGACGACAGGAAGTCGCTGTGCACAGGACGGCGTGCACAGGACGGCGTGCACAGGACGGCGTGCACAGGGAAGCGTGCACAGGACGGCGTGCACAGGACAGCGTGCACAGGGAAGCGTGCACAGGACGGCGTGCAAAGGGAAGCGTGCACAGGACGGCGTGCACAGGACGGCGTGCACAGGATGGCGTGCACAGGACGGCGTGCACAGGACGGCGTGCACAGGATGGAAAGATGGAAGAGCAGGAACCAAAGTGTGTTTCAGGGAGAGGCAGATGAGTTTGGTGAGCTGAGCATGTCTGACAGTTAGAGCGTCTAAACTCTGATTATAAACCGTCTGCGAGGTGTGAAACCTTTGTTTAGTGTGAAGACGGCTATCTGTGGCGGCTTCTTCAGCTGTCAATCACACGACGGAGAAACAAACTTATTTCTGTAAATGTCAGAGTAGATTCTCTGAAACGTTAGCGGGGACTGATAGACCTGCAGCTTCTGAACCACTTCACCTTCTTTCTCTCTTTCTTGGAGCGGCTCCAAGCCTTCCACCTCTGCAGTTTGGCTCTCACCCCAATCGGCCCGGCTTCCATCCCGACAACAGAGCCCTGAGCATGAGAAGTTGCACCAATTGGCTTTGCTGATTTGTTTTCTTCCACTGGTATATTTGATGAATAGAAATAAAAAAGCAACCCGTCTCCCACCAGCAGTGGAACCGATGGGCTAAAACATAAGCACCTTTTTGTTTGCAGGACGGGGGCTGAAAGCTCACGTTTAACACACACACAGGCCTGGCTGGCTGCCATCAGCAGGGCAAAGAGCTGTAGGACATTTGTACACTGCAGGGCACATCTCTGCATAGCATGCTAGCTAACACACACACACACAGAAACACACGGCAGCTGAGGCAGAAATGTGGGTGAATGAAACCTGCAGATTTGAGAAAGCAACGCGAATGCTGCAGGAAATGGAGCAGCTCCGTCTTCTAGAAATAAACCAGCTGATTGCTACAGTCCAGGGCCTTGGATCGCTAAACAACCACTGCTTTGGGCTCCGTAAAGATGTGGAGTTCCACAGGGCTCCTTGTTGGGCCCCCTACTGTTCAGCATCTACATGTCCCCATCGGCTCTTGTTTACACTATTGTTATGGATTATTTACAGTCCTCTCTAAAAATCCAAAGACACCTTTGACTAATCCAGAACGTGTCCTCACATGGACCACAGAAAGATAGCAAATTACATCTCTACACTAGTTCTGGTCCAGAACGTTGATCTGACACAATATAAGAGCCTCTACGACTTCCAAGATCATCTCAAGTCAAGGTTGCTTTCCATCCTGAGACTTCAAACCAAACTACACCTGATATCTGGAGCAAACTGGCTGAAAACCGCCGAGTCCAGTCTGCAGAGTTTTACACATTTAATTTCCATATTTTTTCCATATAATTGTCTCTTTAATTGGATCTTTTAAGCAGTTTAGTATCTAATCATACGTTTTAAATGTATTTAAAGCGCCCTGTTTGGTAGCAGGACTGAGGAATTATCATGTCCTTAACTGTCTATGTGGCCAAGTCAGAGCCTAAATAAGCGTCCTTCCTGTTGGTCCATGAGATCAATTCCTAGTATTACTGCGTGAAAAGCAGCCCATCGAATGTAATTTCATTTTTAGTCTCTTCATATTCCAAAGTCTAGAGCAGAACTACTTGTGCTGCTGTAAGAGATAAATGCATGTCAGTCTGCCGCACACAGCCAACTGATTAAAATGTCAAGTGGAAGAAAATAAAAACAGGAAATTGAAAGTCAGGGAGTCAGTTTTGATTTCACCTCTTTGTATTCATGACTGTTTATAGCAATGACACTTTGTTTCTCAGACTGACAGGCTGAATTACTTCCTCCCTTTCTTGCTTACTGTCTGACACAAACACAATGAGCCTGTTTTCTGCTTCTTCCTTCTTAAAAGTGTCTAACTCTGCTTCTCCCCCTGCAATGAAATGTGTCCAGAACTCACAAAGTTCTTTTCTCAGTGAAGCCAACACCCCCCAGTCTGCATGGATCCCTGAAGAGGAGCAGTTTTCAGTCGGCAAAATAATCTTTTAACGTCAACATCAAAAGACGTCTTTTTAATGGAGAGCGGGGGCTGGAGCGGCTCCGTGAAGTAGTGTCATAATTGATCAAAGAAACTTTTAATACTGGCAGCCAATGAGTTAATAAGGTTCCATTACCCCCTAAAATTATGCAAAAAACCGGAATATCCCGATAAAACTCCAGTCATGGAAACACTAACCTTTCAGAAAAACTCTCAAATATTACGAAATGTTTTTACACTCTCATGGAGAGGCTTCTCAGACATATCCAGATAGAATCATACGTTTTTCTACATTTCCACCTCCGCAGACGTGACGTAGCAGGGTCATGTGACCAGTTCACTAAAAGTAACGGGGAGTCATCAAAGGTGGACATCAGCTGAACCCACTCCAGAAAAGTACATGTATATTTCAGGCTAGAATGACATAACGTAGAAGCAGTGACCTTTTTAAGGCATCCTCCTGCTCTTGTGAGGAGATGAGAAAAATGAAGTGGAACAGGAAAGAGGATGGAGGTGTGGAGTGGTATCAGGAGATAATGGCTGTGGGTTATGGTGACCTGTAGTCCGGGGTAACCAGAGCCTCCGGTGACATCTGGACTAGCAGAAAAAGATCATTTGCTGGTTTCTATCCAAACTTTTCATAATTCTTCCATGTCTGGCCAGGAGACATTTCTCCCGAGCATCGTCCTAAACCTGCGTATTTATCCATGATGCACTTTGCTTCGTATTCTGCTTGCTGTATTTGGTCCATTCCACATCTTTGCTGACCGGAATCAGTTTGTTTGGGATCACAGTTCCCCGGTAAAGCAGACTTCCCCAGCAAACCAAAAAAGGCTGTTACTGTAGCTTCTAGTCCAGCAGGACCAGGACCAGGATCAGGACTCTGGACCCGTCGGGCCATTTCCATCCAGGTTTTAGATGTTTAATTTAAATAAAACTGTTCTCAATCAGCTTGTTGTCAAGCTCTGCTTCTTCACCCATTTTGACTTTACATTTTGGGGGGTATTCCTCGCCTGGTTATCAGAAAAACCTGGGCTTTCATAGTTTGTGTGGAAAGGAGCCACTCCTTGAGGGATCCGAACACAAACACTTAACCCCTCAGAGTCCGGGACATTTTTAGGTTTTCCTCTCCCGGTACTTCTTGTTTATTATTGCTGATAAAACATCATCTCATGATGGACAATCAGGTATCATACATCTCTGTTTTCAGGACAACCTGGGCTTTCAGAATATTCATGATGCTCTGGAGTCACATGAATGACATAAAAGTTATAGAATCATAAAGAGAGAGGAAAATTCATTTCACAAACATCTACTGAAAAGGCCCAGTGAGCTGCAATAAACATGGAGACACTATAGAAATGTTATTTAGGCTCTTGGGGATACTGGAGTAAAAAATTAAACCTGTAACTATAATGTAAATGTCACAGTTGTCCCATAAGTGCAAAAAAACTCCCATTCGCTCACTGTTTCTGATGTATGTCTGCAATGAGCTACATCAGATATTTTACCCTTTTCAGTGTTTTTTTTTTTCTAATATAGAATTTAAAAAATCGCACCAAAATAAGTAACAGGGCTAGTAGTAGCATATATTACAGCAGTGTGTGTAATTATACACTATTCCAACCAGATAACGGTCTTTAAACATCAATTATTTAATCACATCACAGTTTCATTCATGGAGACGACTAGAAACAGACAGAGGGGTGAAGCATCTCCACAATTAATGATCTTTGACACACCATGTGACAGAAAAGAAGCTCTATGATTGGATATTTAACCTGACACTGACCTACCAACACACATAGCTTAGCTTCTGTACATCCGACAGACAAACCTGAACTCTCGGCTTAAAGCATGATTTGTTTTCTTCACAGGCGAAAAAAAAGTAGGTCGTTATCTATTACCGTTCCTGAGATGTAGGCAGTTTTGTTGAACAAATGTGCCGGCATTGTGACCCTGAAGGGTTAACACAGAGTGGGCGGAGCTTATAAGTAATACCTCACACAGCCAGCAGGCGGAGAATCCAGTTAGTTTAGCTTTAACTTGGGGAGCTGTCATATAATCCATCCTCACAGAGGCTACAGTATAACGTTGCAACAGATAATGTGACAACCAGAGTTGATTAGGATCTCCAATGTGCTAAATTTATACATTTTAAAGGATATTTTCCGACGATCCAGTAAATAATTCTGCACATAAAGTGTGATTTGTGTGTGACCTGTATACGATGCTGAGGACTGTGTAGAGCAGAACGAACAGGATGAACTCTCGGTACAGCAGCTTGTAGATGCTCCCCCTCCAACGCAGCAGCAGCCGATGGAAACTGAGGAAGGTGGCGTTGGCTACTTTACTGGAATAAGTGACGGTCATCCTGAGACCCACATCCACGGGGAACCAGTATTCCCACTAGTCTCCCATGACTAATATCCTATATATTTATCACAGTGGTGATTAAATTAATTCCAGTGAGTAAAAAGTCCAAATTCTCTCTTCAGCGGTGCGTGAAACGAGCTTCCTTCTGTCCGGTTTTGTTCTCTCTCACTGCCTGTGTCTGTCGACCAGGATGCTGTTGGGTTGCCCAGTAATGCCAGGCAGCACACAC
>JBAMHT010000024.1:508420-519896 GCA_037177075.1 Craterocephalus fluviatilis | reverse complement strand
AACTCCACACAGGAAGGCCACAGTTTCAAGCCCCTCCTCAGCCGGAATCTGGCTCCGACCGACTTGGGACTCGAACCAGCGACCTTCTCACTGTGAGGCCACAGTGCTAACCACTACACCACCGTGCAGCCTTCTTCAAACCCAATTAAGCCAATTAATTAGAATCTCCAACAAAAAAGAATTAATTTGATCACCTGTGGGAAGAGAGGAATGAAAAATCATTGTACCCAGCCCATTATAAAGGATTGGATGATGGGACCAAACTCAACCCTCCCCCTGTTTCTGTGCTCTAGAGGCGTGGTTTTGGGGGATGTCTGAAGAAATGGGTTTGGACCTTTGAAGACTATCCTGGTGGGAATATTTCCGCTCTCAGTAGGAAAAGACAGTGAAAAACCAGTTCTGAGATTCAGGAACAGTTAGCTGGACCTTGGCCTGGGTCGGGTTGCTGAGTCATCCCTGGTTCTGATTCGGTTCAAACTGATGATTTATCAAATTCCCTCTGGGATGAATGAATTATTTTTCATTAATTGAATTTCATTTTTCATTTCATGTCATGGAAACCACTTTCAGACTTGAGTCTGGAATATTTGTGGTAAAGGCCATCCGAGCTGGCCGGGAACATTTACTTCTTGCCATGTTCAGAAATGTTCTGCCCTAGATGTTCTGGATATGCACACCCCCAGCTACAGCCGTTCATAGAGAAACAACATTTGCACTCTTATGACATTATGACATGTCCACTACAGCTCCGAGGTAAAACAGCAGGACTTTGTCTGAATGCAAACTGTATAAAAGACAAAGTCTGTATTACCACTGCTCTCCAGAGTAAGTCTGAAAGAGACAAACCACTCACACCTTCACCTTAATAATCAAACCCATTCTCCACAGGTGACTAATAATTCCATACAGGATCTAAATTGTGTCCTGCGGCGTCTCTGATACCAAACACAGTTGATTATGTAGCTGTTTGAGAATTACTGCCCTACAGAGATTTCCCTTTTTTAAACTCTCCTCTCCTCCTTTCCTCTGCAGGATCTAGGGACGATGGTGGAGAATCTGTGCAGGTTTCTGGGTGTCAGCTGTGATAAATCTCAGTTGGAGGTGATGGTGGAGAGCTGCAACCAGCTGATCGAGCAGTGCTGCAGCTCAGAGGCTTTGTCTGTCTGCAGGGGTGAGTGGGAGGAAAACACAACGGAAGCACATCTCAAGGCAGCAAACATATACTTTATACAAGTAGGCAGTGTGCGTGAATATACACACATGTATATATATGTATATATACATATGTTAGTTCACTTATGATACAATTATTAGTATCTCACCTATGAGACAGACTCCATGTTACTCTGGATTGATAAAACACATATTAGTAGTTGTGATTGGATTTCTATAATAGCAACTTGTATGAAGGACGCATACTGCTGAAACAAGATTATCTTAAGTCTTGGACCGTTTTTTTTATTATTTCCCAATTCATCACAAACAGCATTGATATTGTTCTGGTAGCAAGAAATCAAACTTTCATCACAATTTTTTGTAGAAAAAAAGATAAAAAGTCTGAAAATGTAGAACAAATGCTGTACCATCGGTGTAAGTATGATACTTCGTTATGTTTGGTTCGGCACATCGACCTGGTGCTGATTCAGGCAGTTTCAGTATTTCCTTCTAGTCAGATGGATAGCACCATCACGTGTGTTTGGAGTGTGGGCTGTGCTGGTTAAACTGGGCCATGCTGGTACTGAGAATGGGTCAGGGTAACATAACTGAGCTGCAGGTGGACCTGTTTAAGTGACCGGTGAGCTTAAGAAACGCCCACAAGGTTCATTTTGTTTCAATTTTGTTTGAATTTCCATTTCCATTTCTGTTCTATATGTTCCTGCTTTCTGGTTACTTTTTTCTTTTTTCCGTTTTCACGTCTGTTTTATTATTATTTCCATTATTTAATTAATGAATAATTTTTTGCCATCTAGTGCTTTCAAGTCTGGTGTCTGGTCCGTTATAGATTTTACAGAGCGGGCTGTCTGTCTCATCTGTGTCAGCACAGTAGGTGAGTTGGGTCGCTGCCATAGAAAGCTGCTTTAGTCCAATAAGAAGTGACGATTTCTGCAGTGGAAGGAGAATGTGTTGCTGCAGATCTAACGGTCCCGCTTGTTCCTGCAGGTCGTGTTGGTCTGTGGAAGGACGTCTTCACGGTTTCTATGAATGATAAATTTGATGCTGTATACAGACAGAAGATGGGCAAGTCTGACCTGACCTTTGACTTCAGCCTGTAAGAAGAACCTGGTGTCTTCATCACCGCGGACTGCACCTCCCTGCTCACGCTGGTCTCTGATCATTCTTACCACCGATCACACTCCTACATCCAGTTACTCAGTCTGAAATGAAGTCGCACTGTTAGACTTTGTCTCGTTATTCACTCTGTTTCAGGTTAACAAGATATCAGATATCAGCCGACAACCTCCCTCCACCTTCAGCTGTACACGATGTTTGGATGTGACATGTACACCTGGCATGGTGTGTGTGTGCATGTGTGTGTGTGTGGGGGGGTGATGGTTTTATCGATTAACTGAAATGTTGATCAGTAGATTCAGACTGAACCTTTGTGCACAAATTTACACTGGAAACCCCGTATTCATGTTGATGGACATGGCATAAAGAAATAAACCATCTCATGTGCTCACATCCACATTTCTCTAGTTGTCATGTGAATATTCAGATTTGATTAATTTTATGTTTAATAATGTGTTCATAGAAGAAATGATCAAACTACTGACATCGTAACTTACTGCTGGTGTAAAGCAAAACTCCGCCGCCTTTCCCTGGTCCCCTGTCCTTTCTGGACGCATCATGTCCAGGCAGAGTTATGGCTGCTGCTGCTAATGAGTGATGTCTCAGATAATCCTAAAAGTCTCTGTTAGGATTAGAAATTCCTCCAGGTGATGTTGCTTCGATTCAGCATTTCTGCCTGCCTCCACACTGGGTCGGCTGCAGCATCGTCAGCTGGACCTCTCACTGATGTTTCACCCCCACCCAGTACATCCACCCATGTGCTGTGCTGGCTCTTTGATGGCACGCTGCAGGTGTGTTCCTGTTGATCCAGTTCCCTGCTGAATCTGAATCCCTGGCCTACTGACTGCGCCCCTCCTTTGCAGGATGGATGGTTGCAGCTGAGGCCACACTCCTGCACTCTGCTGCTAAGTCTGAGTGTTTTGTCAGCTTGTTCCTGACTCCCACGGGACGCTGAGCGCCATGATAAGGACCCTTTCGGCAACCGTGGACGTCATGCAACGCCAGCTCTTGAGGTTGTCAGCAGGATCTCAGCTTCCTGAGGTCCACACATCTCCCATCCCTCACTCTAGCAGAGTCATCTACACGATAGACGTTCCAGCTGTTTGCAGATCAGACTGTGTACAAATGACCACCCAACATACAGGCCTGTGTTTTATTTATCAGGCCTTTTCATGCAAAAACAAAGACAATGTGCTCTACATAATAAAGACGATTTATGCATGTTAGAATAGAATATGCCTTCACACACTATGTAACATAACATGGCAACATCTTTAAGCATTTTTGTTACAACAGAGGAGTTACTAGTGTTTAACATTTTAATTAAAACCTTTGGAGAACAACTGAACACAACCACCTTAAATCCTAGAGTCTGAAACTTAGATAAATTGACAGATTTTTCTTAACAAATTCTTAATTTATTTTCTTCATTCATGTAATTTATTGCAACGTGCTTGCACTTAAATCCAGCTCCACATCTTTCTGAGTCGCTCTGAGAACCTGGTCCATAGAAATGCTC
The DNA here is from genome assembly GCA_037177075.1 of Craterocephalus fluviatilis. NCBI lineage: Eukaryota > Metazoa > Chordata > Actinopteri > Atheriniformes > Atherinidae > Craterocephalus > Craterocephalus fluviatilis. The sequence continues at coordinate 516,088 of JBAMHT010000024.1, read as the reverse complement.
TGTGTTCACAGAACCTGCCCCTTCCTTCTTGGTATGATCCTCCATTATAAGTGGTGTCCCCACCAACCTGAAGGACCCTGCAGCCCTGGACCAACACTGGACACGGGCGCAGTGCAGTGTGAAAGCAGACGGGGGAGTCAAACTGAAGTGGAACGGTGAAGAACCTGTAACCAGATTCAGGAACAACCAGCTGGATCTTGGCTTGATGCATCACTTATTAATATTTTTATTTATTCATTTAAAACTTTGCATGTGGCAGAGCCCTGTAAAATATTTATCTCGCTTTAAACTGAGATGAGCTCCAAGAAGTCTGCTGAGCACAATCATTCTTCACAAGTTCAATAAAAACTGTTTCATGGTCTGCTGAATGAGTCATGGTGGCCTTTTCTAGCGCTGTATCCCTGGGTCCTGTCTCCTTTCTGGGTATGAACTAAATCACCTTTAGAAGAAGTATCTTCCTTTCTCCAATCTCTAGTCAGCGCAGCTTTTTCCTCACCACCACACACATCTATAACTGTGATGACTCAGCAACACGTCCTGTTTCCATCCGTTTAATGGCCAGTAGGGCGGGGCCGGGCAGATCGATGGTAATGATACCTGGAAGTATCATTCGATACCAGCAAGGCAACACTGATACTTAAAGACTGTGAATAAGAGCCAGCCTGTAGTAGGGTTAGCTTTTGTTTAGCTAACTGGCTCTGTTGGTTTTATTTGTCAAACAGTTGTGTAAAATAAAAGGGAAAAACAATTATTTAATCATTTCTTTACAATCTTAATGTTATTTCATTTTGTTTACAAACAGAAAGCTGACATTTAAATTTTTCAGGTCTGCCTGTTTGCTAAAATAAAATGTTTTTTTTTTTTTTACAAAGAACTGTAGTTGACAATTATCAAAATAACGATTTACTTGATATCAGATTAATATCTAAAATTTCAGTATCTCCCCGCCCTGTATGCCAGCTCAGCGTGCCTCATCGCATGCTGAGGTTAAATGTTGGACCTGTTGTCACCTGTAGATTTCAATCCAAAGGTTTGTCTTTGTTGGAAAATCATCAGTTTATTGGACTCCAACAGGTGAATGATGGAAAACACCCCAAACTTTACCAGGTAAACCAGGTAACAGAGGCGTCCATTTCTATTCTGCCACACCAGTCAAAGACCCGTGAGGCCTTCCAGGGAGACACATTGTATGCTGATGGCGCATGAAATGAAACAGGATAGTGCACATGCACGCCTGTTTCTGCTGATAAATCAATACCAACTCCAAAGCTGGCGCACGTGACAGAGCGCCTTGCCCCGCCTACGTGGTGACTATAAAAGGTCAGGTGATCAATTTTATCATTTCATTTCCATGATGGCTCAGGAGGGGAAAGGAGGGAAAGGCGGATGTTTTGGGAATGCAAAGTTGAGACCCTGATTGGCCACAGTGGAAAAAAACAGGTTGTATTTGGTGGCACAGCATCAATGTCAGAAAGGCAGAGGAGAGAGTGTCAGCGGAGCAGTCACACCAGAGGCACCGTGAGACGCAGGCCCTTCATCCCTTATGAAATAAACACGTACAGATAGACCGGAATAACAAGATTTCTTTACAGATCCTGGTTCTTCCAGCCAGGGCACAGAGGTTCGGCCTTTTGTTCGTCACTTCAGCCTCTAAGTTATAAAATGTTCTGCAAGTTCAGGAGATGACACTAAAATCTCTTGGTGTTTAATGCTTTTGTATTTTATAGTTGCTTATTTTTTTGTTCAAGTTTTCCACTAAGCATGCACCATCTTTGTAATCCTTTTATAAATGAAGGTCCAGGACTTCTCATGTCCTGCATCACCATCTAGTGACCAAACAAAAAATAACACATATTTATTTAACAATCTCTGTTTCTCTTATAGTTATACAGAATGATGCTGAACCAAACGACTACGGTCATCTACCTGCCTCAGAGCCCACTCTCATCCGGACCAATCAGGCAGCACTTGGAACATCATGTTCCTGACTCCTCTGCTGCTTTCTCATGTAACTCAGCTGCTCAGTTATATGAGAAGCTCCATAAATTCCAGGTGGATTCCTCCACGACCACCTGGATTCACAACCAGTTAACAGACTGAAAACTGTACTCTCAGCATTTCTCTCACTGTACACCTCAGACTCCCGATCCAACTCTGAGACCTGTACAGAGTACAGAGAACTGCTCCTTCAGGAGGAACCGGAGTAAACAACTCTGATTACATCCTGGGGGAAGAGGTGGACAACAGACCGGAATGGAAATGCGACACATGCACCTAGAACCAGAACCAGAAGCTTGCAGAGGAAAGGACCGAGCACGTTGTACCTCTTAAGGATTATTCAGTGTCTGCACCAAGGTGTCTTCTAGACGTCTGTAAGTGCATTTGGCTGTGCAGCGTCTGGAGGGGCACGACCTCCGAGAAGCTGAACAAACCGATCAGGAGGCTGGTCCTGTGGGGGAGATAGGTCTGGAGCTGCTGGCGCTGACTGATCAGGAGGAAATTTCTTTACATCATCTACACAATAAAGCGAGAAACAGCAGTGTGTTCAGTCAGAGACTCCTTCAACTCCAATACAAGACAGAAACATAGGGCAGATCCTTCCTGCCAGCAGTTATCACCCTGTTATCATTATTATTACTGTTGTGTCTAATTTAAAAATATAAAAAACGTTTGTAACATCCATCAACTTAATATTTTCATATTGATCTTTCTCACTGGATAAAGTCAACAGGTTTGAGTCGACATCAAGAGTCTCGATGAAAAAATCAGACTCGACAAAACCTTCATTCTAAAATTTATGGAGAGATTTGCTTATTGAATTTTTATTCTTTTTTGTAATAAAAAGTGCAACGTACTCTAACACAGATTAAATAACTGCCAGGTTTAGAGAAGAAATGTGCTTAAGTGGACAAAAATGTCAACAGTAATTTAATGTTGTCCAGGTTCTACATGTAGCCCAGACCAGTAACGACTATAACAACAATCCCAGATGAAGGATTAACAACACCTTCAAACATTAAATAATGGTGAAATTACCACAATTATAATAAAAGGCAAAAGAAAGATCTGTGAAACATCTGAACACCAAGTGAGTTTTGATTAGCTGAATATTTTATTGTAGGTGTTGACAAACATGCAAATATCATGGCATTTAAGGAATTTCCAACCAAATCTATCAGTTACGTCATTCAATTCTGCTTTTAGGATAGGATTTAAAAATGCACTTTCAAATCAAAGGATTTAATAGGGAAATTTTAATCATTTTTGATAATGGGCTTTATGCACACCATTTACTGAGGTCAGACACACCTGGATTAATCAGTTCGTCCAGTAATGAAAGACGGGGCACAGATCAGCTGGCTAAAGTTCAGGAAGTAGTTGAGTTGTGCATAAAGTCCATTCTATTAAAAAAGTGCCATAACAAATTTCCTTTGAGTTTGATTTATTTTATACCAATTAATTGTTGAATTTGAAATCATCAGCAATCTATACTTTTATTTCACAATTAAATAATCATCATGAAAAGGTTGTATTGCTCTTTAAATAACCACGACTCTGCTGGTCCTCCATAAAAAGCTGCCTTGTGCTACAATAATTAAGACGCTCCAACAGCCGTACACAAATGTTATATCCTCAACCCGCCACTAGGAGGCACTCCAAGGCAACAAATGAACCCAGTACAACTTCTGCACATTCTCCAACATCCCTACAAATATTTTAAGGCTTTTCTACATGACGGTTTTGGCCAGAAACCTCAGAGATTCTCTGATGACAGTCTGCGCACATCTGAAGCACCGTGAAGATCACAGATCTATCAATAATCATCTTTAAGCAAGCTGAGGATCTTTACTTAAGAAACGAGCTGTGTGCTAAACTGTGAATAAATTCATGAGGATGACTCAACAGAGAGCAGGAATGATAATTACACCTTTATTATGCCTTATACTATAATCTTACACATAAACATTTTCTGTTTGTTTTACCACACGGGGTTGCTATCTTTGAAAGGGGAAATCAAAGCTACCAGGCCTTACTGTGTTCGTGATAAGTGCATGCGTAGACAGCACTGGTCGGACGTTTCGATGGGCGGTGTCACGTCTGAACTGGGTTTCATCTGAGCGACTGGTGTTTCCTGGAAGTGACTGTGTTCGTAGCTTTTTGCATTTGTTCATTTCTAAATTTCATGCTTTTATAAAAAACTTTATTGACCACAAATATGATGAAAACGGTTTCCTTGTGCATTCTGTAGGTCCAAATATGTTCCTTTGTTTTTTTCTGACACTGTGAGCAAAGAATCTTGAAAAACCTGACTTCATTCACGCGAGCAGATTTCTCACAGGAACACCATTTAGTTTCATCTCCAGAAAAAAGTGAAACAAAAAGTAAACAAATTACTGTCAAAACTCTACACTTTAAATAACTATGAAATACCCATTATGATGCCTGGAAAGCAAATTATGTATTAATTTATTTTGGTCATAAAAAGTCATTTCTGAAAATTGTATATCTGTTCTTACTTTATTAAATGTATTTCGGTCTTTAATAAACAATCTTAATCCTCCGTATGTAAATATTTTATAAAAAGCATAATGTTGTTATTAATAAATGAGGTCAAAACATTTACAGGGAGATATTTTATTTATTGGAGGGTATTGACAATAACTTTTTATTTTTATGAACAGAAATCACTAAAAACTATTAAAAAACCTCCAGCTAGTGTAAATAGAATACCCTGGACCAAATTTTCACAAATTTATCTGATTGATATAAAAACAAGAAAAGAAGATTAAAACAAAGTTTACATGAAAAGAGAAGCATTTTATCATTTAGTTACACACAACATGAACAGTTAAATTATTAACTACAACTAAACATTCGATCTTCACCCTGTAAAACCAATGTGTCCAAAACAAAGACATTTATTTATTTTGTGTTTGATTTTTTTTTCTTGGGGGGGCTTTAAACATTATTTATATATTCTTGATGCAAAATTTTATCAAATAGGTTATTCGGCTTTATTTTGACCGAGAGAGCGTCAGTAAAGACACAGTCTCTGGTGTTACAGGGTTCAGATCCACCATCACCTTAAATCATTCTGACAGCAAAATTGTCGAAGGGTAGAGAGGAGGAACTGGCCGGGAAGAGATGCTGTGATGTCTGTGATTGCAGGTGTGAGAGTTGCTGAAGCTGAAAAAAACAACTGAAAGAAAAAAAAGGACAACATTGTGTCACAAAGCGTGAAAAAACACGTTTAATGGAAAATGAAATATAATCTGAATAACTCATCATTACTCAGAAAAACAATCAGACTGAACGACACAGAACAGAAGAGCGTCGGTTTAAACATACATGAAACAACATAAACGAGCTCCTCTATCAGAAACAACTCGGCTCAGAAAACGAAAGGTGAGAAACGTCAGCTCAGTCCGGAAAGTTTGGGACTTTCCTGACGATGATTGGACCGCATCCAAAGAGCCGTTTAATCAATAACTCACCAAGGCCAGCCTCCGTGAATCATCACATTTACATGTTCGGCTCTGGAACAACAAAAACAAAAAAATATTTAAACATCTGAAGGAAAACTTCACACCAACAAACATCAAAGATTGTCATGACTTCTGACGTCAACTATTAAACCTACTGAAATCATTCAAATCAAAGCAAAATTTAGCTCCTCAGTTTTTAGATAAAAATGTGTGTATATATTGTTCTTAAATACAAATGTGCAGGTACAACTGGGAAAATTAGAATATCCTGAAAAAGCGCTGCATTTCTGTAACTTAACTTCACAGACGAAATGTAAACATATAGACAAACAGTAGTCAAACCAATATATTTCGGCTTTATTTGTTTAGATTTTGCTGAAACCTCAAATTGAAAAACTCAGAAAATCAGAATATTGCTTGAATGGATTACAATACAATACAAAAATGTCAGGCCTCTGAAAATAAAATGTTGCATCTGTAATTAGTACATAAAATGTGTATATTTCACCTTCTATGTTGAATTGCCTAAATAAAACAGCTTTTCCAGCATATTCTAATTTTTCGAGTAGTATGATTTACTTATAAAAAAATATGTGTCCAATTCTCTTTAGTGTCCCCATAGTCTGAGTAATTATCTTTATGTTATCATTAAGTGTCTGACAGAGCCGGCGTCGCTCACCCCAGGCGTAGTCTCTCTTAGTATTCGATCCATGAGTGACCCTGCAGGTGTACTTCTCTCCGTCCTCGGGCGTGAAGGGGGCGCTCTTGGTCAGATGGAAGTGCCAGTCCTGTTTGAAGGCCAGGTCGGTCTGCTTGGCTTCTGGGAGAGGCTCGCCGTTCCTCAGCAGCTCGATGGTGATGTCAGGGGGGTGAAAGTTGCTGACATGGCAGATCAGAGTGTTCTGCTTGCTAAACTCTCCGGGGTCGCGGCTGTACACCTGAACCTTCGGTGGCGCTGAAGAAGGGAAGAAAATAGCTGCTTTTATCGCTGGGTAATTATGAATTTGATGAATATTTACTGGCCTCCACTTCACTGGTTATTAAACTCTTAAAGCAACATCGCTATCGGTTTATTCTGATATACACCACAACCTAACAATTTCCTATAGGAAAAATCTGTAATGTAATTTGAATATCATTAGGTATTTCCTATAGAACAAATGTAAAAAGTTAATATGTTATTGACAGCTTTGCTGTATGAAGAAAGCACTTTGTGTTGGTCTTTGCATGAAAAAGTATGTTTACATAAAGTTTGATTTGATTTCAATAAACCAGATGTCAACGGACGGAGGGAAAGAAAATGGCTGAATTCATGCAAGTCATTGTTTTTATTCTTGGTTTCAAGCTCAATGATACTAAAACCATTTGAAAACACTTTAACTTGCACTTCAATAAATGAATAAATAATAACAGATACAAGCATAAACATAAAATTATAACCAAATCAGATTAAAGTTTTCCACCTTCCCGCAGACCGTCATCAAGAAAACGAAACTATTGACCAAGGGGATTTCCACACAAGTCAAGTCGCCACAAACAAACTTCTTATTTTAAGGATAATCTCATACATTTCAAACCAGGCTTTTCTGTTCATCTAATCATTTCTGTTCATGTTTACATTTTTCCTCAAACAGAGCCAGATAATGAACCCAAGTTGTTAAAACCGAATTTAGTATAAATAAATGTGCGGATGCCGTATTTAGCGCAGTTTAATGATGACAGTTTAAGGACAGTCTTCTTCAGATGGTGCCTATATAATAATATTCTTCAATATAAAGGACCTAAATAATAGCAGACAGTTCGTATCAGAAAATCTCTAAATATCAGAAACACTTACTGTCTTTGGACTGAGCTGCCAAGACAAGAGCGGCCAGGGCTGAAAAGCACAGGATGTAGTTCATGTTTGCGGCTTTTTCTTCGTTTTCTGAACTGTAGCTCCGAAAAGCGGCCTGTAAGGTCTGCTTCCTGGGAGAATATAAAGTGAAACTATGAAGACACCGAAGTCAAAGGCTATTACGCCCCGCCCACCTCACGGCGACAACAAATCAGCGATTTTTATGAAATCGTTACTAGGCAGATTACCAACAAACACGTTCGCTTCATTGTGGAGGGGTTAAGATGGACGGATGGATGGATGGACGGACGGACGGACAGACAGACAGACAGATAGATAGACAGAAAG
>JBAMHT010000024.1:467138-477266 GCA_037177075.1 Craterocephalus fluviatilis | reverse complement strand
ATATATACACACACTATATATGTATATATATATATACTATATATGTATGGTCTTCAGATTTTTCACTCATCAGTGTAATAAAAACATGCTTCAGTGAATGCATATATATATATATATATATCTGCAACATTGGATTACAAAAAAATACACATTAAAAGGGGCATTAAAATTAATCTTTTGTATTTTACAAATAATATTAAAAACAATGTATTCTTTAGCGAAATTATAATTTTGCAAGTTTATATTTATTATTACTTTTGTCAGTCTCCATTTATTTGAATTACTGTTGAGAAATTTGTCATTTTTTAATGTAAGGAATTAATTTGTTTACCACTGATATGCTCTGTGGGTGAAAAGCTGTGTCACTCCACAGCCGCAGGGGGCGGTACTGCTGCTTCTGCTTGGGAATCAAACGCCATATAACCGGAAGAAGAAGAAGAATCCGCTCCAACAGTAATTTTCTCCAAGATGGCGTCTGCGCAGCTAACAGACGAGGAGCTATTTTCCCAGTTAAAATGCTTTGGCGTCACTCCGGGCCCGGTTACCGAGAACACGCGCCCGGTATATCTGAAGAAATTGAAGAAGCTTCGAGAGGAGCAGCAACAGCGAGGATCCAAGCCCAGTAAGACCCGTGTTAGCGGAGCCATCACCAGCACAACTGGTGGAAAGTGCACGGCGGCATCCAGGCCAGTTAGACATGACGTCACGCACCCGAGCCCCGGCAGGAGACCGGGCCGGAAGTCCTCCGTCCTCGGCTTCAGCTCCGACGAGTCTGACGCTGAGACTCCGCTGAAGAGAAGGGGCCTGGATCCCGGCGCGAGGCCGAACCGGGGCTCCGGCTGTCCGCCGCCGCCGAAGAGCAAAGCGGGGCCGCCGCACGGCGCCGGGAGGCCGCTGAACAGCAGCGCGTCCCCGGGCTCAGACGGGCAGAGGAGCGCGCCTCTGGGCTGGGGGCTCGCTGGGAGGTCCAGGCACTGCGAGGAGTCCGGCGGCGAGGAGGAGGAGGAGGAGGTGAGGAGCTCGCGCTCAGTGAACGGGCGCGGCGCGGCGCGGCTGAACAGCAGCAAAGCGGCCGGAGAGTACTCAGACTCTGACGAGGAGGAAGCGGGGGGCCCCGGGGCCCGAGACCCGGAGCCGAGCCGGCTGGGAGCCCGGCAGCCCCGCAAGGTCGGAGACGAGCCGGGCTTTTATCCCGGGGAGAAAAGCAGCGCGGTTCACCCGCCCGGGACGCGGAAAATGGTGGGAAGCCGGGAGCAGGAAGAGGGGGGGGAGGAAGGCAAGCTGGACTACGGCTACAGGTTTCCCAGGAAGTCCTTCCACGTGTCCCCCGTGGGAAGCCAAGCAGGAAAACTCGGTAAAAACCACCACATTGACAGCGAAGACGGAGCCCTGCGGAGTACCACCGCCAGCGCGTGGAGCGGCGGCGTGAGAGCGCGCTTCTCCGGCTACAGCAGCCCGGCCTCGCTGCACCGGGACAACCACTCCAACCACACCCCCGCGCCCAACCACTCCTACGGCCAGCTGGCCCGGAAGAAGCTCTCCGTGCCGGAGGACGAGCTGCTGCTGCAGTTCAACAGGGAAGAGGTGGCCTCCTCCGGCGGCTTCAGCGCGCACTACCTGTCCATGTTCCTGCTCACGGCGGCCTGCCTCTTCTTCCTGCTGCTCGGCCTCGTCTACCTGCGGATGCGGGGCTCCGGCGCTGCGGAGGCGGGCGGTGTCGGTGAGTGTCCTGCAGAAAGCAGTGAATACCTTCAGCTCCGCGCCAGAGCTACAGCTCCCATCTTTCACCCAGGGGGGCTTTATTGTGTCTTTTTGTGGCAGTTCTGCAGCATTTAAAGCTGTTATTTAGCCACAGAGTCTGTTTGAGTTTTACATCACCTTAAGTGTCCCACCTAGTGAAACCAATCTGAATTATCACCACAGACCGATGTGAGCCAAGACTCGCACAGCCAGCATGAGCTTCTCCTGTTAGTGGGATTTCTGGCTGCTTTGACAGCTCGGTTGTTTTGGTTTGGTTTGTGTGACCTGTTACAGTGGCTGCAGGTCAGACCCCAGCTGTGGTTGAACTGGAAGTTAAACTGGTAACCCCGGTCAGCATGGCGACTGGGTGTGTCCGGGACAGCCTCAGGTGTCAGATTATGAGGCTAAGATAAAATGAATGTATCAGTAGATATAACGGCACAAAGGCCGATCAGAAGAAGAAAACATAGCAGGCAGATCAGCAGGGACCAGGACGTTCCTCATCCCAGCATCAGAGGCTGCTATGTCCCTCGTATCCTCACTGGGCCAGCTCCAGCTCAGCTTCTGGGCTGCATGTGGCTGGATCGTAAACCTCCTGGACGGGATAGAAATGTCTGGAAAACTGTGGGTCACCTAACGGGTAATCTGTCCATCACAGAGATAGACGCTATCGCTCCGGGTAAAGATGGAAGAGACGCCTCGCGGAGATCTGGTGGAGTTTTAATGGTTCAGTTTATTTCTAAAGTTTCTTGGGGTAAAATGAAGACGTGGTCCAACGTGTAGATCTGGACCAGTGAGTAGACGCTGTACTGGAGCTGTGTTCATGCCGTTCGCTCCTGACTTTGGTTCCTGAGCATAAATGACCCAATCAGACGTGTTTTACTGAGCGTGCTCTGTCTCCCCCCCGCAGTGAAGAGCCACCCGTTTGGCAGTGACTTCGACATTTCATACGTAAGTAGAAACACCATGAAGAGTTAACGATGCTCTGACTGCTCTGAAAGAAAGTTAATTTCTGAGAAAATGTCTAAATCTGTTCAGGTTATTTGTTTATTGTTTTTATTCCTGTGTTTGCAGAATAATCAGGAGAAGGAGGTGATCCTGAAGCTGCTGCTCAGTCTTCATGACCACTTGGCCACCGTTGCAGGTAGCCTCCTCTCCCTCCTGGACATGTTCATATAAACACCAGCACACTGTTGGTTTGTTTGTCTGCAGGGAAATTAGTGTCACGCTTCGTCACCTTTTTAGACTCTGTAACGTTCATTCAAATAGTTCAGATTTCGGTCAAAGAGAGAAAGTCCAGACAGATGTGAGTATTGAATTAGATGAGACCAGGGAGGGTCACATCCTGCCACGGTCCTGCAGATCCACGGTCACCCGGCCGACTCGTGCGGGACATTTAACCTGAGCGTTGGAGGAGGGAACGTCTGAAATCTGCAGGGCGGGGGCCCCTGAAGACCATTGCTGGGATAGATGATGGGAGCATTTATTATTAGTATTGTCTTTGGTTTTATTGCTGTTTGCAGTGAATAATTGGTGTGGTAGAAAAAACATCTGGTGCGGACCCAGTATTGGTAAACAGAGTGTTTGATGGTTTCAGGCCAGTATGACTGTGGAGACCAGCAGCAGCATCCCAACAGGAGTCTGTCCATGGAGGAGGCCTCGTCCTTTTTACAGGTACGGCCTCACATTAGCGCTGGTTTAGGACTGGATTCCTCCGGTTTGTCTGCTTTCTTTCTGGGAGTGAAGAAGTTTTTTCTTGCCGTCTGTTTCAGGCCCAGAATCAGGACTTCGGGGATTTCCTTCATACTTCTCTGGAGTGGATCATCCGGACGGAGCAGGATGTTGGTATAAGGTAAGGTGACGCCACACAGTTTTTACTGATTGAACGTCAGGGAGCTGGTTGAGTTTGGTTGCAGCGATGACCTGAGCTCAGACCCAGTAGCTCTGGCCTGGGTCCCGGCTGATACCTGGATGGAAGAGTCCCACTGAGGCGGGAGGAGTGAGACCGTGCTCCAGCTGGTCGCAGGTCCAGCTGGGGTCCTGCTGGAAGTCCACCCCCTTGTCCTCTGTTCTCAGGCTGATCGGCCAGGTATCCGATGATCCGGTGGCCGACGTGTCTGACGTTTCTCGGCTGGAGTCCACTCACCCCAGGATGCCCTTCACGTGCCGCTTCAGACGAGCCTTCCTCTCCGTCATCAGCAAAGTCGTCCTGGTTGCAGGCGGTGAGTAGCACACAGGAAATGATCTCCTACCTCGCCGAGACCCCTGAACTAAGGCCCCACACGTCGGCTCTGCTTACTGAGCTGATGATGAGCTTAAATCCGAGCTAGATGGGGTTTCTGTAAGGGATAGAAACAGTTTGTCGCTGTCAGCCTGTTCACGTCTGACTTAGCAGGTTGATAAAGCACAGATCTGTAAACATATAAACATGAGGAATCGCGGCTCATTTCTGTCATCGCCAAACACAGTGAGACAACAAAACATGGAAAAAGCAGGTAAACATAATATGCACAGGAAAACTGGGCAGGGACCATATGCTTCCCTCCTGATTCCAGTAGTTTATGATTTTTTTTTGTGCTGGGTTAATTTAAATTGCGATTTATTTTTTCGTCATATGGCTGATAACCAAATATTTTTACATCTATGCTCGGGTGAAAAATTACAAAATTGTAATTAAAAACAAGAAAATTTTTTTTATGATTTCCCTTTATTTATTTTTTTTGGGGGGGGGGGTTCCCTTTTTACAAATAATTGATAAATTGTGAAACCAAAACACAGAAGTCAGACATTATTCTGCCTGCAATAATAGCCGACAAGACAAGTAAAATATTGTGATATTTATGTGTATAGATTATTTGTCTCCCAGCCCTAGACGTAACTATGGCAACATCAATGTATTTCTACTAGGGATGCAAACAATTAGTCGATTATCAATTAGTCATTGATAAGAAATCACTCTATTAAAATAAATAATTTACAATGAATCGTTCTCAGTCCGTAATTCTTTGCCGGCTCGCATGAGGACACATCAGGAACACGAGACGCTGTCCTCTGACCATAGTAATCTGTTATTATATTAAATTCATAATATTAATAATATCTTTGTTTGCATTGCTCCATTTGTGAATGTGTTGTTCGCTGCTGTTAAGAATAAATCTTTTATTAAGGAATATGATTGCATTTTCTCTTTAATATAGCATTTTCATAGGAAGGAAGCTGATGATTCAGAGGGAAACTCAGCAGAAAAATTGTTGCTGATGAAACAACTATCCACTAATGAATTCCTTGATAATTACATCCCTAATTTCTACAGGATAACTGTTAAATTGAGGATAAATCATGTACATGAGCTGATTGCGGCTGAAGTTAGGACGAGGTTTACCCTCTGATGAGATCTCGGCGGTGTCTGCTTCATCTTCGTGCCGCGAGCGTTGGCAGGGAAACGATCCCTTGTTGTTGGGTCATTGTGGAGCAGAATCGCAGTGAAGAGCCTTGGAGGTGAACTGGTCTGATTGTGGTTGCAGTGGTGGGCTTGGTGTGGAGCGCCGTCTGCTACGTGAAGTATCGGTGGAGGAGGGAGGAGGAGGAGACCAGGCAGATGTACGACATGGTGGAGAGGATCATCGGTGAGGAACGCCACACAAGCACGTTTCCTTGCCAGTACCAGTGAGTCTGAGAAAGCAGTAAAAGCATGCTGTGATGTTCAGATGTGCTGCGGACCCACGGCGAGGCTTGCCAGGAGAACCCGGACCTGCAGCCATACCTGCCCATCCCGCATGTCCGAGACTCCCTGGTGCAGCCGCAGGACCGGTGAGTGTAGCGGCTGGCGGCTGCGTGCTCTGCAGGCGGGGAGCTGGCTTTGTCCAGCCGTCTGTCCCTCAGGGTTAGCTCCGCTGGCTCTCCTGTGTTTTCAGATGACCTCTATTATCTGCATTTCTAGAGCCATGCAGACCACTGCAGCTGAAAACCTGACCCTAGAACTTTTTACATCCGCCTGCTGAGTTTGGCTTCCTGCATGTGTTACACGCTAGCAAGCCAATGCGCACACACGCCGCTCGTTTTGATGGCAGGTCTGCAGATTCAGCAAAGAAACGTTAGGAGACTTTATCAGAGGAAACTAAGGAGAGCCGAAGAAGAGCAAGAGATAAGACAAGAGTGGGAGAAAAGACAGATTTCACCGTGGGGAGAGGCTGGCGGTGCAGGTAGGAGGCAAGATGCCGAGTTAGCCGTCATCTGAGAAAACGGCGCGTCTTTAAATTGCCCGTCACTAAAAACAACCTGTCACATCAAGTGTATTCCCTCGTTGTCTGTCTAGTGGAGAAGTCTCCGTTACGCAGGCCTGGGCTGTAAGGAGAGCCCCGGGGTCTCACATCAGATTCATACGAATCATGTGACTCACACTGAACACAGGTGGAGCTGCGCTGATCATGTGACCTGACGGCAACCACGAGCCTCCTGGTAGATGTGGGGAATAGCTCCATGCGCCGTTTTTCCTTCCACCTCACTACGCTGGTCCTCTGTGGGTTCATCACATAAACGTCCCAAAGCAACTCAAACCAAGGCAGGACGGAGAGAAAAGCATCGGCCGGATGTGTCATGTTGCTGTCTAACACACACACAGTATCTCTGAAAATATTTATCCGACTAACTTCTGTACGGCCGGAACAGAGATGGACCAATCAGCTGGGCCTTGGCCCAGGCTGTGTCTGTCCTGTGGTCATCCTGTGGGTTTGGCTGTTTTTCAGGAGGAAGATGAAGAAGGTTTGGGATCGCGCGGTCAGCTTCCTGTCGGCCAACGAGTCCAGGATCCGCACAGAGACTCAGAGGATTGGTGGAGCAGACTTCCTGGTTTGGAGGTGGATCCAGCCGTCTCTCAGCGGTGACAAAATCGGCCTGATGCCCTCCAAGGTCTGGCAGGGAAAAGGTGGGCCGCTCCGCAATCACATGGCTCATCCTCCGGGATGTTTACACCCGGTCATCTGCTGATTTCTGATTCCTGAAGTCTGATTTACACGCTGTTGGTTCAGTCAGAGGTCATTTTACCTCCAGCAGTCAGTGGAGGTTATGTAGGCAGATGTGGATTAAGGTTTCAGGAAATCTCTGGAATGGTATCAGGAACACTGGTTAGGAGGGGAATGTGGAATACAGGAATTGTTTTAACACTGGAACACCCGGCCGGCGTTCCAGGGCCTCCTAGGAGCAGCGGAGGTTTCCTTCTGGCCTCGGCCTCGGGTAGAGGAGCTTTCAGTGCAGCTTCCTGCTGGCCCTGACTGGGAACTGGTCTGCGTGTTGGTTTGCTGGCCCGTCTCCAACAACAGAGAATAGTATTTAACACTGATTTAGAGGATTACCAGTCTCAGTGCTGCGTCCCAGTTTCTTATTCTGGTCCCGTAAATCTTCCTTAAACGGACAGCTGGCCGATGCTGCGTTCGTAGCGGCTGCAGCGTCTTCCCCTGTAGCTGCTCAGAGACCAGCTTTGTCAGGGGGGTCGTGAACAATGAGCTTTATGCACAACTCCACTACTTCCTGAACTTTAGCCAGCTGCTTTGTGTCCTGCCTTTCATTGCCGGACGGACTGAGTGGTCCAGGTGTGTCTGACCTCACAGACACACCTGGACTACTCAGGGCCTGACGTAGAGGCTGCTGGGTGGAGAGTCACCCCATGGCCGGGCGGAGGTCTGCTCTCTGAGTGCGTCTAATTATTTAGTTCTTTCCTTCTTTCTGAGAAACAAAACGGAAGCCGGATGGCTCCTCGGTCAGATGAAAGCCCGGCAGCAGCATGTTTTCAGACCCGTCTGCTCACCATCAAAACAAACCTCATCACATGTTCTCTGATACGAGGCTTAAATCCCAGTTTATCCAGTCTGACATGAAGCTGTGTCCATCCCGTCCAGCCGAGGGACACGCCTGTAAGGCGGGGGAGATCAGAGGGTGAGGACACGTCCACACTGACTCGGTGATTCTTTTCCCTCCAGCTTTCCCACTGGATCGGAGGAATTCTCCTCCCAACAGCCTCACTCCATGTCTGAAGATCAGAAACATGTTCGACCCGGTCATGTGAGTTCTCCTACTGCACGTCTGAGCCGCCAGGAAGTCTCACCCCCCCACCCCCCACATTGTGACATTTCTGCTCTGACCCGTGTGTGTGCAGGGAGGTGGGGGACGACTGGGACTTAGCCATCCAAGAAGCCATCCTGGAGAAGTGCAGCGACAACGACGGCATCGTCCACATCGCTGTTGACAAGAACTCTCGGGAGGTAGGCGATAAATCACTGCTTTATCACGATATGATATGTCGATACAGATACCATTCGATGTTTGCCACTATCTCAGATTCAGTCACAACATGAGTTTGATTCGATCTAGGATCCAGCGATCAGTACGAAACCATAAAAAGCAATTTCATGAGAGTGATCAGTTATTTCCATTCAAATCAAAAGCACTAGATCATCACTCAGCTTTCTTCATTCCTGAGCTCTGGCACTAACATTCAGTTTAAAATTTCTGCAACATAAAAGTGTGTTTGACGACTGGTTTCTTGTTAGGATTTTGGATGGGTGCCGTTGACTCATTGACCATAAGACTGATGCATGGATGTGTTGTTCCACCCCTACTGACCGGTCTCTGCTCCTCCGCAGGGTTGTGTTTACGTCAAGTGTCTCTCTGCAGAACACTCAGGGAAAGCCTTCAAAGCTCTGCATGGCTCCTGGTTCGATGGTAAATACAAACGTTACACACATGTACAGGTTGGGATGTGTTTGGTCTTGATGATTCACTTCATCTCTAATTGTTTAGCACCACTTCACGAAGGCGGCGCCTCACAGGCGAGCAGTTTGAGCCCGTCTGTAGTCGTCAGTCTCCATACGAGGCAGCTCGTAACCCGTAGCCTCGCTGAGGAAACCCCCACCCCAGACAGGAAGACCTCTGGCAGAACCAGAACCGGCTCAGGCAGGGCTCCTGCCTGGACTGGTTGGGGTGGAGGGGGCGGTAGGATCAGACAGCGTTCAGAGCCGACTGGACCAAAACACAGCCAGATCCAGAAAACCCCCAGCCGACCTTCTGCCGTGTTGTGACGGAGCTCACTCCGTCCACCGATGGTGCTGCTGTGCCGATGATGATTTTTATCATTAGTAGGGCTGGGACGACGCGTTGACGTCATCGATTATGTAAATACGTCGTGAATGACGTCATAGCAAAGATGGCGGCGTCCGAGGGAAACCCGGTCGCTACTAAAGCAGCAGAAACTTACAAAAAAAGTCTCCAAAGTCTGAGGATATTTCTCACGGTTTCTATACTGTCAGCGCCGCGGCCTTAATAATGATAATTATATCGTTTGCAGCGTCCTGTAGAGCAGCAGCGACCGTTAGTAGCTAACGGTTAGCTGCTTAGCTAAGTAGCTAGCGGTTGCTAAGTAGCGAGCAGTTGCTAAATAGCGAGCAGTTGCTAAGTAGCGAATGTTTGCTGCCTACAGCGCTCCGGGTGTGAGACGATGCGCTGCTGAGGCACAAATTAACCCGGGAGCAGTCAATATGCGGCACACGGAGCTCATATGAATTCGCCAGAAGTTTAAAGACGTCATTAACTTAATAAATAAAGGTGAAACATTTTTAGCTGGATTCAGTAACACTGTTATTATCAAACCACCTACATTGCCAAAATAAGAACATTAAAATGCAATTAAGACTAATTTCGGTATTTTATATGGAAGGAATATAGGAAATATTATTGTCTGTTATATTATTTCTATTTTATTAGTAATACATGTTATTTTCTAATAATATTTAGATTATTTTAAAGTTATTGTTAATTTCATAGATTTCTTGTGCTGCATCTTTTTGTTGAAAATAATCGATAGACTGATCGAATAATCGAAAATATAATCGATAGACTGATCGAATAATCGATAGATTAATCGAAGAAAAAATAATCGTTAGGGACAGCTCTAATTATTAGTAGTGTTAGTATTCCATCCATTTTCTGTTTGCTTAATCCAGTGAGACTGGAGCCTATCCCGGCGTTATCCCGGCGTAATGCTGACGTTATCCCGGCGTTATCCCGGCGTTATCCCGGCGTTTTCCCAGCGTAATCCCAGCGTATTCTCAGCGTATTCTCAGCGTATTCCCAGCGTAATCCCAGCGTAATCCCAGCGTATTCTCAGCGTATTCTCAGCGTTATCCCAGCGTAATCCCAGCGTAATCCCAGCGTAATCCCAGCGTATTCCCAGCGTAATCCCAGCGTATTCCCAGTGTAATCCCAGCGTATTCTCAGCGTTATCCCAGCGTAATCCCAGCGTAATCCCAGCGTATTCCCAGTGTAATCCCAGCGTATTCCCAGCGTACTCCCAGCGTAGTCGCGGTGTAGTCACGGCGTAATCGAAGCGTATTTCCA
>JBAMHT010000024.1:454797-466900 GCA_037177075.1 Craterocephalus fluviatilis | reverse complement strand
TATTCCCAGCGTATTCTCAGCGTTATCCCAGCTTTATCCCAGCTTTATCCCAGCTTTATCCCAGCGTATTCCCAGCTTTATCCCAGCGTATTCTCAGCGTATTCCCAGCTTTATCCCAGCGTATTCCCAGCGTTATCCCAGCGTATTCTCAGCGTTATCCCAGCGTTATCCCAGCGTTATCCCAGCGTAATCCCAGCGTAATCCCAGCGTATTCCCAGCGTATTCCCAGCGTATTCCCAGCTTTATCCCAGCGTTATCCCAGCGTATTCTCAGCGTATTCCCAGCGTATTCCCAGCGTTATCCCAGCGTATTCTCAGCGTATTCCCAGCGTATTCTCAGCGTATTCCCAGCGTATTCTCAGCGTAATCCCAGCGTATTTCCAGCGTATTCCCAGCGTTATCCCAGCGTATTCTCAGCGTATTCCCAGCGTATTCTCAGCGTATTCCCAGCTTTATCCCAGCATATTCCCAGCGTTATCCCAGCGTTATCCCAGCATTTATCAGGCGGGAGGCGGGTTCACCCTGGAGAGGTCCCCGGTGTGTGGCAGACGGACAGCCATTCCCACACGGGGAGGATTTCCAGGGCCGTTTAGCTGACTTCATGTCTGTGGGAGGAAGCCGGCGTTCCCGGTGTGACGGCGGTTCTGTTTTCCAGGGAAGCTGGTGACGGTGAAGTATCTGCGTCTGGACCGGTACCACCAGCGCTTCCCTCAGGCCCAGAGCTGCAGCGCCCCGCTGAAGCCCTCCAGCACCGCCGCCTCGCCCTGCCTCCACCACCACATCTCCGCCAACTCCTCGGGCTTCTTGTGAGACGAGCGTGGGCTGCAGACGGGACGCTCTGCCCCCCCCCCAGCACCGGGAACTGGTCTCTGACGCAGACACGTTCTCTGACTGGGAAGACTTTAGCTTTTCCTCTTTTTTTTAGCATACTTGCAGAGAAGCTGCTGGGTGGTGCCGTGTTGGTTTCCCACAGGTGGTCTGCAGTATTTAAGGCGTGTGCAAAGACTTGGCCTGCTCCTCTTCTTCCACAGTCGGACTGGATCCCAGCCGGGAATGCTGTATGTAAGCTGGAAAGACGGATTCATGTGATTTCAGAAGCACAAGCTTCAATCACACCTCTGTATGAAAACATCTTTCTTGCTTTCGCCTGAACGCAGCAGATTCCAGGTTTATGGAAAAGCAGTGGAAGACTGGAGCGTTGGCGACAACTCGGCTGCATCATTCTGGCGAAATTCCGGAAACGTTTCCGCCACGTGAAGCTTTTCCCAGAATTCGTTATTGCCAAGTTATAATAATTCATATTATCTGAACTAAATGAATAATTTAGCTATTTAAACCGGGGTTGTCTAACAGATTTTGTTGTCCAGATCACATCGTTTATCGTCTGAGCTTCTCCCACTTTGGCGAAACGGTTGTCATGACGACACCACGTTCTGATACAAGCTCTTTTACCTGTTTGTAACACTAAATTCTCACACTAAGCCTGTTTATTGCAAAAACTCGAGGACCCGTCTGCAGATTTTTATTTGATGCAGTGAACTCAAATTCTTTTTTCTTTTTTATTTTTTTTATTTTTTTTTTGCAGTGTAAAATAAAATCTGTGCACATTTCTTGTGTTGAGCGGCTCCAGCGGCGTCTGCAGCCGATGATCCGACTGTGCCTTAAATTTGTGCTTTTTGTTTTTGTTTTAACTGGCACTGTGTTACTGGAGAATGTAGTAGAGTAAAGAGTAAAACCTGGATGTAGTTTTTAGTTGGACATTTTCAGAGTTGGTATTTCGTAGCAGTTCCTTCAATATTAAACCAAAAGCTTCTATTTATTTTTTCTCTTCTTTTTTTAAACAAGGGTGATGTATTATTTCAATGTCACTGTTATATATGTTTTACAACCTTTTACATCAACGATCAACCTTACATTTGCTTTGTAAGAACTGTCAGGATATGTGAGATAAAATAAAGCGAACACTTTGAGAAATACTGCTTGGCGCTGCTGACTTTCTGGATGTTTCCAGCTGACGCCCGTTTCTCACTTGGAGGAGCATCTGATGTAAATCTGATGTACCTGGCTCTGTTGTTCTCTGAGCTGCAGCATCAAACATGTAAAACACCAGTCCTGATGTCATTTTTCAAACAATTAAAGGCAAATTAGTTTTTATGTTGTGGTTTTTGTGCTCTTCTGGAGAAGAAATCCTTCTAAAATATTTTATATTTGCCTTTGGATATTCACATACATGACGTTTTTAATTCTCCTTTTTAATACTTAGAAGTCTCAAGTATCAATCAGAAACTCAAATATAAAGAGAAATAAATATAAAGATTACATCTCAATTACAAAAAGTTGTGTATCTGTTTGAATATAAACAGTTCAGTGTTTATAAATCTTAAAGCCATATTTTATTCCAAGTAGAAACATGTCAGATTATGGAACTGAGACATTTCATCATCAAACTGAGCCGTTAGTGAATTTGATGCACCAACCGTCTAAAATATCTGAACAGGAGCAACAAAAGGCTGAAAAGTCATTTTATTTAGGAAGACTTACAGGTGTCCCTCTGTGCAGAGAATCCAGATGTGAAGAGGAACTACCTGATTTATAAATAATTATATTCCTTTTATATACATTTTACACACTGAGGTTGGACATTAAGATCACGAAGCTGTAGATGGTTCCTAGGTTTCTGTTTAACATGTTTAATAAAATCCTGCATGCTTTCCAGCCGAGTTAATAACGAATGGATACATTTACGTTATCTCTTGTCTTAATTTTCACCTCCAAAAATTACAGTAATTGGTGTTTTCAGCCAAACAAAGTGCTTCGCAAACACGGTTTAAGTTTCTGACTATAGTATGAGACGTTTGGGTGACTTCCGTCCCTCAGACTCCCAGTCTGCGGCTAGGCTAGGCTAGGCTAGGCTAACGTGGCTAGCTTGCTCCGCAGCCTCCGGATGTCTGCGGGCTCAACCAGCGGAGCATCGCGGCCGCATCGGGGCTGTTTCTGGGTACACTCGGTACTGGTGTTCCTGCTCCTCTCCGGTAGGTAAACAGGCACATTTAGACCATGTTGGATAATCTTACAGCTGTTTTAGCATATTCTACTTTATTATGATTCATGTGAAGAGTTTCAGGCAGGTTTTCTGAAGAGGACGTTAGCTCGCTGCTAGCTGCTAAGCTAACCGCGTAGCGCTGCGTCATGGAGGACAACCGCAGATAAACTTCTCACTACATAAATAACCGCCTCTGCTGAGGTAAAACACGCTCCACGTCCACCAAACCAGCCAAAGGACTGCATGTTTACATAAAAAAAAATCATGAACAGTAGATTAGATCATTGTTTCATTACTTCAAGCATATACCATAAAAAGTTAAAAAGTATAAAAACACTTTATTGGTTGGAGAGGTGTTACGTCAGCGGAGCCGCCATATTGTCCCTGGTGGGAACCGAAGCTGCGTCCCAGATAGATGTGATGAAAGATGATTATTCTTCTATTCTGGCTCCATGTCTCTCCATAACTAACTAACTGACTAACTAACCAAACAAATAAACATAACTACTTCCGAGTTTCTCAGGTCAAGGTCCGGTCAGGTTTTTAAAAAGACTGAGGAACATTAAAATCTCCTCCCAGAGCAGTTTCTCCTCCTGCCATCATGTAAACATGTTGCTGCAGGTCAGGCAACCATGAACGGTCCAGCCTGCGTCTCTACGTGCAAACAAGGAGAATAACCTCTGTTATCAGCTCATCTGTGTCGGTTCATTTCTGATTAATGGATACATTATTATATATTATTATGGGATAAAAGGAAAATGAGTCTAATTATACAGAATTCATTGATGTAATACACGAAAGTAAACGTATGAAAGCAATAAAAAGAGGAAGTACATTCTCTGAAATGAGTAGAGGTGATATTCTGGTCAGATTAAAGACGGCAGCCACTTCTGGACTGATGCAAACAGACCGTTTCCCAAAAATAATGAATTCCAGTTCTGCCTGACCCCGTCACACACAGAACTCTATATTCCTGCTTGCTTTCATGTTTTACTTCTATTTTTGCTTACTTTTAAATCATTTTACCAGAATGATTTAATCCTGTATATTTTGGCATACCACATTATTTTCATTAATCAGAAATGAATCCACACGTAAGAACAGATGCGAACGATAAGCATGGCTGCAGTTCGTAGTCTTGCAGGGCTTCATCCGTCTGTGCATGAAGATGATGTGTAGGTGGTAACTGCTGACAGGTGTAGGAGCGTCCTGCAGCGACACACCGACCTTTTACACTGAAACGGGTGGCAACGCCCAAACCTGAAGCTCAGTGTTCAGCATCTGGGAAGGTATAAATCAGTGTGTCTGCATGGTGACAACGACTCACCTCTGGTGGCCGATCGCAGTGAGGAGGTTTGTTTGACAGAGTTAGAAAGCTGGTCCAGCTGAACGGCCCGTTTGAAGCTGAAAGGCCGTGTGAAAGATCCAGTCTGTCCGTTTCTGTCCTCATCTCTAGCTGACATTACAGTGTGCGCGTTAGTCACACCTTAAAAATGAACACGATCAAAAATAAGTGTGTTAGTTAGTTAAAGGCACGTTAACTTTCATTTCTTTGTCAGTTTCATGTCGGCAAAATAGTTTGATGCTTATGAGATTCACGTTTATCCGTATTGATCTGCAGCAAAGTCGTGTGCTGTCAGGCAAAGACTCGGCCGGGTCCGACGTTTACGAGTAATACAGCCTGATCTTCTGGTCTTCAGAAATCTGTCACATGTGGCTCGGGTTGATGCTGTAACCATGGAGACAGTCTGATGCAGCAAGAAACTCGTCAAACTCACGAATGGTTTTCCTCACATGACGAAGAATGAAAAATGTGATCGGCGTGTAGAAACAAACCGGACGTTTACAAACCTTTTTCAGTCTGTTGGCCGGTAGTTAATAAAACCTAGGAGTGGGAGGGGCTAATACGCCACTTTACCAGCTACGTTTAAGCTGTCAATAGAAAGAATTTAAAGAAAGACAAACGAGAAACTGAATTTGTAAAGTGGGTTATTTTTACTGTGTAGTGGAAACGCGCCGGATAAGCTGGAGCTCTGATCCGATCTCTACAGATGAAAGATGATGATTAAACGTGGGTCACAGCTGGAGTTTGCAGAAAAGCGTTTCTTTAATGAAGAGAGTCGGCTCTGCACCTGCTCCGTGTTTCACTCTGCTCCTGCAGTAACCAGTAAGATGAGCCGCTTTCTTCTTCGTTGGTTGTCCCGTCTCGTGAGGAACGTGTTTAGGTTCAGTTGGAGTCGTGGCGCGTAAATAACGCCGGGGCGTGAATGCTCCCTGGTTATAGAATAATGCCACGCTTTCTTCTCTCTTTCTCTTCAGTGCTCATGGCTGCCCTCCTTAGACGTGGCTTCCTCTCGGCCCTGCATCGTGCCTTTGGGCCAGGCAGGGGCTCAGTTTACCACCGTGCGCTCCCTGCTGCTCTTCTAGGTAGAGTAACGTGTTGCTGTCAAACGGTCCTCATAGGAACCACGCGGCTCAGAAACTCTGATCTCACGTGAAGCTCCTTTTCTTCTTCGGTGGTGTCTTTAACATCTCGCCCCATCACACACTGGCATTCGTTGTTTCGGTCAGACGATGAAGCCGAGCAGGAGGAAGTGCAAAGGGACTGTGATGGACAGCCGTGTGTTTCTACCACTGAGCTGCATGGACAGCGGACCCCGCCGGTCTGCATTTCCACATTTAGTCTGTTGTGCTGTGCCTGATCCTGATCTGTGTTGTCGTATGTTGTTTCCCCTCTTTCTCCTCCCCCCTTATCCAGCCCGTCCCTGCTTGTGGAGCAGCCATGTCGGGCTTCAATCTGCTGCATCTAATAAGCAAGAGTCAGCCTGTGTCTGTGAGGTCCTGCAGCCTGCCCTCAGGTCCACTGATGCTGCCGTGTGCCTGCTGTGCTCTCTGCTGCTGTGGCGTGGCATGTTTCTTCTGTCCAATCCGAGTGCTCTGACCTTTACTGCGTCTGTTCACGTTGTTTCATCCTCTCAGGGACCAGAGATCAGACTGAATGTTAGCAGGTCAGTCTATGTGACCTAAAGTTTCCAGCTACAATGAAGCCTCAAAGTTTTAGAAACATTTACAGATGTTCATGTTATCGATGAGACTGAAGTTATCAGATTTTCTCAGAGATCCTAAAAAAAAGGAATACCAGGAGGAACTCTGGGAAAATGGGGCTGCGGCTGCTAAGGAGAGAGATGCATCATGGGAGAAAAGTGCTGCTTGCGTCAGTGTGGAAGTGGGAATCCACTGGCTGGATATTTCACCTGATTAATACCGGAGCAGCTAAAACGTTGGTAAATAGAATAAAATGTGCGTTTTATTTAGGTTCAGTCTACCTGGGGAGAAACCAAAGATGAGGAATGAAAGCACCTTTCAGAAAGGCCAGGCGGATTGTTGCAGACCACGATGGGACGTGTGTATATTAACATCTTTATTCCATGAGTTACCAGCATTTCCTTCTGCTCTAGAGGGAAGTTTCTGTTGGGAACAGAGAAAAGTAAAACTAGACCAGAATCCTTTTAGACCTAGAAATGTCCAGGTTTCCTGGCTCTCCGAATCCTGTTGCTTTCATGGTCTTTGGAGAATCCAAGAAGCCCAACATGCACACTGGTAAACTTGTCTTAATTAAACACAAAGCCTGAGAGATCACCTCCAGCCGAGGCAGAAAAACATTTTACTCTTTTCTTCAGTCAGGGTGATGGTGGATTCTGCAGACACCCGGGCTGGGAGTGTGCTGTACCTGCAGGGAGGGTTCCTTTAGATGGTTTCATCCCAGAGGGGAAAATCTCTAATTCTACACACAATTTTTATTAAGACATAGACTAAATTAGCATTTTCTCATTTTTTAAGAAAAGAGAAAAAAAATCAGATGAACTTGAAAAAGTAGAAAAAATGTTAGATTTTATGTCCACTGTGCTTCCAGAGAAAAAGTCCCACACTCTCACTCATCATCCTTTGTCTCTGATGTCATCGTCTCGGTAAGCTTCTGCTCTGATGTCATCGTCTCGGTAAGCTTCTGCTCTGATGTCATCGTCTCGGTAAGCTTCTGCCATGTCGGCAGATTTATTTCCAGTCCAGGTGTCAGACCCAGTCCAGGTGTCCACATCGCCCAGTCCTGGTGTCCACATCTCCCAGTCCAGGTGTCAGACCCAGTCCAGGTGTCCACATCTCCCAGTCCAGGTGTCCACATCTCCCAGTCCAGGTGTCAGACCCAGTCCAGGTGTCAGACCCAGTCCAGGTGTCCACATCTCCCAGTCCAGGTGTCCACATCTCCCAGTCCAGGTCGAGTCGTCCATGAAAAGGAATTTTGATCTGAAATCCAAACGTTTTGTTGACATCAACCTCACAGATAAAAAAGAGAAGTTTATTTTCCATGGGTGTCCACTCACTCCTGAACGCCGTCTCACCCCTTCAGCTTGTAAAGACTCGGTTTTTTCCTGCAGAGACTCGTCGTTTTCTAACGTGGGTTTTTAGCGTCTCCCTGCCTCTGGACGTGTGTCAGTGATGCTTAGAAGTAGATCCAAGTATGATGATGAGTATACTTTGGTTGAATATCTCTTCTTCACACATGTCCAGTCTCATCACACTCGTGAAAAAGTTTGATTTATGATAAAATAAGATTGAAATTCTCCTGGGCTCAAACTTTGAAGCATCACTGTACTTAAAGCTGTGGACATTGGTCAGATGAAGACTGTGGCATCATTTATCAGAATTATCCAAGGATTTGTGGGAAAAGGGAGAATTCATTCGGCCAGTGTCATGGCTTCTGGAACTGAGCATGAGTCCG
This sequence comes from Craterocephalus fluviatilis, assembly GCA_037177075.1. Classification (NCBI taxonomy): domain Eukaryota; kingdom Metazoa; phylum Chordata; class Actinopteri; order Atheriniformes; family Atherinidae; genus Craterocephalus; species Craterocephalus fluviatilis. The sequence goes on along the minus strand of JBAMHT010000024.1, from coordinate 459,081 downwards.
GCACCGTGTTTGTTTTTCCTGGTGTGAATTATACTGGTGGTGGCCACTGTCGTCGTTATTACAGGTAAAAGCAGAATTTCTAGAGATCAGCTGATAAATCAGGCAGATGTTGCTGCCTCGATGGTTGGTCCTCCATGATGAGTCTGTAGCTCGGACGTCCATCATGCCCGTTTACGTTTGCTCAGACAGACAGAGCGAGGTGTCTCCCCCTGCTGATCATTACAGGTACTTCTGGATTGGCTTCGCTTCTCAGACCTGGAGTCTGGGTTACCTCATGTTTATGGCTTCCATCTCCACAAACAACCCGGATATTTCATTCGTTACCAGAGGCTCAGCTGAGCTAGCGGCCTAACCCAGGAAACCAGACATCTTCCACTTCCTGTTTCTTCCCCACTGTCCAACAGGACGGTCCCACGTGTTGTCAGTGGACCGTAGAGTGTCCCGGCCGCCGTAGAGGCTGCCTCCGGTGCATCTCAGAGCGGCCAGCAGCCCAGCGAGCTCGTCTCCCCTCTGATGCTGCTGGGAGCCTGAGCCGCGGTTCACAGATGCTGCTCCCTGCAAACGTCCCGCTAACAGCAGGTTCTGCTTCTCCTCCCCGGGCCTGCAGGGCTCAGGCTGCCTCCCTGTGGCTGAGGATGTGTGGGATGATGGAAACCAGTGTGAACACACACACACACACGCACACACACACACGTTAAAGTCAGTCTCCTACTTCTGGTCCGGTATGCAGCTTTCACTGTGTGCTGAGGGTTGAGTGTCCGGCTTCCTGCACCGTGCATGAGCTCAGTCACACCGCGTTTATTCTCATTTACAGGTAACACTCGGAAAGTTAGAATATGCTTAAAAAGTTGTTTTATTCAGGCAGTTCTACATAAAATGTAAAACCAACACATTTTACGAACCAACTACACATGCAAGAGTTTACTTCCAGAGGCCTGATGTACAGATTTTTCTATTTAAAATCCATTTTTATAAATTTTAATGAAATATTCTTATTTCTGAGTTTTTTAATTTGAGGTTTTCTGAAGCTGCAAATTCTAAAAAGACAAAATATGAACAAATGATTTATTATTATTATTATTTTTCTACTGCTCGGAAAATGAGAATATCCTGAAACACTGCTGCATTTCTGTAACTTCAAAGATGAAATGTACACATAGACAAACAGTCTGCAACCATTATATCTCAGCTTTTATTTGTTTAGATTTTGCTGATCAGGACTTTCAGCTTCTGAAAGTTGCTTGAAACCGATAAAAATGGATTTTAAATATAAAAATGTCAGGCCTCTGAAAGTGAAATGTTGCATCTAGATGTTCTGGTTTCAGCCTTTATGTTGAGCTGCCTGAATGAAGCAGCTTTCCAGCGTCTTCTGACTGAGTTGTAGCTGCACATGTCACACCGCCAGCCTGACTGTGGAAGTGTTTGTCCTGCTTCAGAGCAGATGCAGCCGTAACATCTGGCCCCTCTCCTCCTCCAGGAGCACGCAGGACTGTGAAGTCATGGCCCGTCAGCTTCTCCCAGGAGGAGCTGAGGAAACGTCTGACTCCGATGCAGTTCCACGTGACCCAGGAGAGAGGAACCGAGAGGTGGGTTGGGGTTTATTTCTCCTCCTCTGATTGGACGAGCATCAGACGCTCATCGTGTTGTTCCCCAGCGCCTTCACCGAGGAGCTGGCCCACCACTCAGAGGAGGGGACCTACCACTGTGTGGTGTGCGGGGGGGCCCTCTTCAGGTACGAGCCGGCTACCAGCTCAGCGCCATGCTCTCATAGGTTACCATGACCATAACATTTCTGTTCTTCTGTCTCCCAGCTCCACGTCTAAGTTTGACTCTGGATCAGGTGAGTTTCACCTGTCTGCTTCCTTCCTGTGTTTGTTTACAGCCAAACCCTTAGATTACATGTCGGACTTTAGAAGGACGCAGAAAAGATGTGTTAGTTTATATTTTCTGTGCTGAAAGATTTTCATTATCAGGAAAGTTCATGGTGTGACAGAGCCAGTCCAAAGCAGAGCATGCTCCCAGAGCAGCCGCTGACATGTCCCATATCCCGGTTTAAATGTCCCATATCCTGGTTTAAATGTTCCACATCCTGGTTTAAATGTCCCATATCCTGGTTTAAATGTCCCATATCCTGGTTTAAATGTTCCACATCCTGGTTTAAATGTCCCATATCCTGGTTTAAATGTTCCACATCCTGGTTTAAATGTCCCACATCCTGGTTTAAATGTCCCACATCCTGGTTTAAATGTCCCACATCCTGGTTTAAATGTACATCCTGGCTGTATCTGCTCTGGTTCAGCACGACACCCAAACACCCCGAATCAGGCAAAAGAAACGAATAAATTCTGCAGCATTTTTCTGAGTGTGGATGAAAACCCTCCGAACATTTTCCTTGCAGGCTATTGTTGTATTATTATTACCTACAGGTGTGTCGGTTTAAGATAAAATAAACCTTTATTGAAGTTGAGGTCTTGCAGCATCATAAAGAGAAAAAGGATGCACAAAGAGAACTAAAGTTACAAATAAATAAACGTCAAATCAGAGAATAAGAACCTGAGAGAAGACCAACTCTAAAGAGGAAAGCTCAGACGCAGTGTTTGCATCTGTGACGTGTGTTTCTAACTGCTTCCTGTGGGTCGTCCAGGTTGGCCTTCCTTCTCTGCCGTCCTGAAGGAGGAGTCTGTGTCTCTGTCGGATGATTTCTCTTACGGGATGCACAGGGTGGAGACCGCCTGCAGCCAGGTGAGCTGTGAGGTGGAGATGTGGGCGGAGCCTCCTGTCGCTGCAGCTGCTTCTGGCCGGCTCCGTTCACAGCATGCCGATCCGTTTTTCCTGATGTCTTTCAGTGTGGAGCACATCTGGGACACCTGTTCGAAGACGGGCCAAAGCCCACCGTGAAGCGCTACTGCATCAACTCCGTCTCTCTGGCTTTTCAGCCTAGAGATTCCAGCGCTGCCGCCCCCGGGCCTGCAGCCGAGGCCGGAGCAGCCGGAGCGGCCGGGGCCGGAGCAGCCGGGGCCGGAGCAGCCGGGGCCGGAGCAGCCGAGGCCGGAGCGGCCGAGGCCGGAGCGGCCGAGGCCGGAGCGGCCGTCGGGCCGGCGAGCAGCGGGAAGACGGAGCTGTGAGGGAGGCCGGATGCAGCAGATATAATCCACATCACATGCTTCACTGCAGGAGGGTCACATGACGGCGATCAGTACACATTATTCACTATTATGTCTGGAAGATGAATGTAAAGTTCAGGATTCTGATGATAATGATGAAGAGCAGTTCTGAAACCAGCCGTTTGCCTCTGATCCGTTTATCCAGCGTCGGGTCTAAAAGTTTGGATCAGGCTTCGATTGTTTAACTTCGGAATAACGGGAAACTGACCCGTTTCTTTTATTTTTCCTGCCTTCGTCTTCCCGGGAACGATGTGTCCGCATTAACGTGGAAACCAGTCCATCAGCTCTAAATCATTAGAAAAGAATCAGGAAACAAGTCTGGAGCGACTCCTTACATTCTGACTCCCGGCTTCTGTTTTCCTCAGGAATGTCCAGGCGTTCCCATTTTCCAGGAAGGCAGACTGGAAGCAAAGATTCCTGTCTGGAGACGTTGTCTGAAAGATGATTTCTGTAGATTCCGTTTGATTTTCAGGAAAAAGCAGAGATTTTGTTAAATCTGTCTGGGAAAACCGGATCAGGGTAATTCCACACCTTCACCAGATCCAGCATGATGTGCCTGGAATGACGTGTAACTTCTTTACCTTGTTGTTCGGCTTTTTGCTGCCGGCTGCAGCAGATCGGAGCCGAAGCAGCTGCTGTTTGGTGGAACACCGTCGAGCTTCTTGCATCACACCCGGCCCGTGTGTGTGTGTGTGTAGGGTCCTACTGTGTGTGACACTGAACGCAGCATCGTGTCTATGCAAACGGCGCTGTAACTGATGCTGTTCACGTTTTCTTTCTCTGTAACATTTTCAGTCTGTTTCCATTTAGATTTATGATTAAATAAAATTATCTGGAAAATATCTCCGGCTTGTGTTTTTCTGCCGCGGTCGTCAGGCTGAAAACGTGCGCAGTGTGATTCCCTGCATGACTGAGCTCTAAACACTTTCATACGATGAGACTTTAACTTCCAACACTGCAGACGTCATAGAGGAATATTTCTAAACCCACGTCGGTCCTGATGAAGCTGCTGGACGAATAAACCAGTAAGATGGAAAGATGGAAACCAGTAAGATGGTAAGATGAAAACCAGTAAGGTGGAAAGATGAAAACCAGTAAGATGGAAAGATGGAAACCAGTA
>JBAMHT010000024.1:20455-32060 GCA_037177075.1 Craterocephalus fluviatilis | reverse complement strand
TTTTGTGCAGTATTCTTGAAAAGTATTTTAATTACATTAAAGTAGCCTATGGACAAGAGGTTAAGTTTTTAAAATACCCCCTAAACTGTATAAAAATGGGCACATTTGATTCCCACATTTAGGCCAGTGATCGGATCGGTAATCGTTTTTTTTAAACTCTCTGATCGGTGATCGGCCCCTAAAATCCTGATCGTGTAAAGCCTACAGTCTAATGCCCTGTTGCTGTGAGTTGGTTCTAGTTTGAAAGATAAACGTTATAGTCTGAAACTAGATAATGGCTGATCTCATGGCCAACGGGTATGTTTTTCAACAGCTTAAGCTAATATTACTCTGCTGTGCAAGCAGTCAGGTCGTCTATCTTAACAAACAAGGAAAACAGGGAAAGCAGAAAGCAAACGTTACGTTAGTTCCAAAAGCTGTGAAATAAAAATACTTCATCAAAGATTTGCCTCTATTAAAACAGGGGTTTAAAGAGAGTCGATAACGGGCGCAAAAACAACCTCCAGGTGATTTGTTAACTTGAGGCAAATAATAATGCACCTGAAAAACCGTTAGAGTAGCGACACAGTTCATTTTGTGCCTTTCCCGAATGAATCTGCATTCTGGGCGTTTTTGCCAGAAGGTGCAAAATACTGGGAGGAGTAGATGCAATGTGTTTTAATAAAGGGGAAACTGATTGCGCTGGTTGTTCTTGCACCTATAAATACGGCTTCTGAAAGGCAGGCATAAACGGACACAGACGGCTGCAGCATCAGAGAGATCAGATGCTGCAGGATTGCATCAGTCTGATTTAGAATATTTTCCCATTTTTTCCGACGTTGACTGAAAAAAACTTGTGGAACAAAATCTTTACATACAAATGGATCATTTGTGTGAATGATTAAAATTACAACTGTTGTTTAGACAAACTCTTTCAAAAGGAGCCGCATTAAAATGTATTATGTGTACAACAGCTGTGATGGCATTAACATGTTTCAGTCTGCATACTTTGCCCATTCTACCTTGTTGGACAACCGAGCGTGTCATACAGTATTATCTGCTCCTCACAGAGAGAGCACTGCACCTGCTGCTTAATATTGGTCAGAGAAATATCTTCTGTCCACCCCTGTCTTGTTTGCAGAGGCTTTATAGCTTCTTTGTTTTGTCCTACTTATTGTCATCCCTTCATAACCTCCTCTATGTTCTTCTCATTTTTTCATCTATATTTTGGCAAATATCCTCTCATATTACAGTCCTTCTGGTCATATTAAGATGTATTTGCCATATTTCTATTAGCCTCTTCTACTTCTGTTTTTGTCTCCATTTCATCTTATCACAGACTTTCTTCCTCTTTCTACACAGCAAATCATTTGCGCACGCTAAATCCTCATTTAAATGAGGCTGTTTGCGCCTGTTATTGCGCTAACATTCTTAGTAGATCACCTACAAATCATGGAAACACAACAGACACTAAATAGTTGTGGGGCAATTTACTTAGCGGTTGCAGTAATGTGTCTTCGTAAATCAGGATGTCCCCAACTTGTGGACAAAGTTCTTGGCTCCTCTGCAGCCTCTGTGTCTTGTAGGGCTCGCACTTTGCTTGTTGATTGGAAACAACAGGCAAAGTGCCCCTCCCCCGTGAGCCACGCATTCATTTTCTTTTCTCCTTTTGGATGTTTTTTTTTAAACATAGTCCAGCTGTTTATGTTTTTTTCAGTCAACAGCTATGCTGCTTTTGCCATTTCATTCGTGCCACTGTGTGATTGTCATCCTGTTGCAAAGGAGGAGGGCCAGTTGCCAGGCGACAAGATTGGCAAGTCAGTTTTGTCAGGAGATATCATCCTAATGGAAATTTGCAAAATTTAAGTAATTCCCCTATGGGATCAAATAATGATGCCATAAACATGTTTGTTTAAACAAAAGATGGTGAAGTTAAATTTCGGTTTAACATGAGATTCTGCAGAATGAAACCTTTAAATAGATTTACTGCAGAGTCGTTTGGGTTGTGTTTGGCACAATTTGTCACATCGAGTATAATCATATCTCTGTGGGATCAGTTTAATGGAGGAAGCGTCCACATTATGTCTTAGTCAGCTCAGCACCCCTGCATTTCCGCTGTTATGGTGGGGTTTTGTATTTTGTCCTATCTGGAGGTGTATCTCAAAGACGCTGTAGCTGAGTAGGAAGAGCAGTCGTCTGCCAACTAATCCATGGATTGATCCCAGGGTTCTGATGACCATACGATACGTCGAAGCGTTGAGGCAGAGCACTGAACCCCACGTTGCCTCCTGGTGGTTCACCAGAGATGGTAATGTTTATGATAGAGAAAAGTGAATAGTATCTAAGATCGTGACCATGCTGCCGTGCTGTATAGAAGTGCTGTATGAGTGGGAATGTGACAGTGTCAAAGCGCTTTAAGTGGTTATGTAAATTCACCTGAAGACCAACTAAATCCGTTTACTATGTGTGTTGTTTTCCAATGCTTATAGCATGTAAAGCAAGGCAGGCTTAGTGAATTTCACACCAGGAAATTTCAATGTTACAGCAGCATTGTCAACCAGACAAGAATGAAATTAAATCAAATTAAGTTAACTATCTGCTCCAGCAACGATATGCTGAGTATGCCGTGTGTTTTCCTCTGTTGTTCCCCAGTGGTGGAACAAACTGTCCCATTTGCAGAGTACTGATCTACTTTTAAGAGCAAGCGTCAAGAAGCATTTCCGTACTCAGCTTGACTCAGCACTGAAGGCGCTTTCATCACTTATGGTGATGGAACCGTGATCACATAATTAAACAAGGGACTATTGTAGGGAGGAGGGGAGATGTAAAAAACAAACAAACAAACAAACAAAACAAAAGAAGCAGTGCGTCCAGCTGGACTCTGCAGTTTGACTAGCATGATGTCCCCTCTTGCTTGAATTCTTGTTTGTGTTGTTCTTACTTTCAGCTATAATTCGCTTTGGACAAAATCATCTGCTATATGACTGTGAAATACAATAAAATAGAATAGAATAGAATATTTGGCGTCTCAAACACCAAACAGGTTAGGTTATGTCCAAAACAAATCAACCAGCTTATAAAGCAAGGAGCAAAATGAACCCTCATGAATTATTAAGAAACAGCGCTACCTGTTGTTTGCATACAGTAATTTACTTCCATAGACAGATAAAGTGCTGCTTTTTTATTTCTTAATCATATTTTACTTTTTTTTTTATTTAATGTATTTTTAAAAAATGTTTCATTCAAAATCATTAATGAAATATGCTTTTCAAATTTCTATGAAATGAATATTCTATAAAAAATATGGACGTAATGTTTTCTTTTCCTGTTTATCACAAAGGAAAGTTTGGTTATTACAGTGTATGTATGTACATATATAAATATTTATCTACAGTAAGTAGCAGTGTATTGCATGACTTCCTGATGTCCCCTGATGCAGCAAAATTACAAATTTTCCATCCCCACCCAAGGATCTACTGGAAATCAGCTGTTAAATAGTGCCCACTGTAGGGACACTATGCATGAAAGGGTTAATGTTTTGGGAAGGTGGTTGAAGAACTCTGGTTTTAAGGTGGATCCTTGGGGAACTCCATGTGTAAAGCGGGGTTTATACTCGCGCTTCGTCTCCGTGAGGCGGGACCTGCGGAGGCTACGCAGAGCCTCTGTGTGTTTATACTCCAGCGTAGGGAAACGGTCACTGTGTCTATTCCGACACTACTGGCAGCGATACGCTGTTACCGGCCCATAAACTCCTAAAGGAAGAGTTTTTTTCAATCTTTCAACATACAAATTTACAATCTATTGTTATCAGTCTATATGGTCTCTGCTGCACTGTTAGACGAGCTGCACAGTCCGATAACTTCCATGTGAGTCATTACTGGCGTCTCTGTGGATTTTGTTCTACAAATCACCAACGTGGTTGCAGAATTAGTGAAGTATACCCAGACCCGGAAAAATTCTTTTTTATTTTACCTTGACCCGCGGTTTAAAAGGTAGTCAGATGTCTGAAAACTAGTATCACAATCTGACCAATCACAGGGGAGAACTTCCGCGTCTCTGCGTCCTCGTAGCTGTCTGCAGTCAGGTCTGGAAGAGGTGTGCGTTGGACCGACGGTTGCGCCGTAACCCCCCTGACGCAGACGAGTATAAACCCAGCTTTATTTTAGTTTGCTTAGATCTATGGTTACTTATACAAACTGAATAGTCCGGGACTTTTAGATAGGACTGAAATCAGCTAAGAACTGAGCCTATCCGTTTTTCAGATGGTCTAAACACACTTGAAATATTTACAAGACCTGTTTTTTTTTTACTTTTTCAACAGGCACAATTCGTTCCGACGCCACCTGCCTCGTCAGATGAATGTCACCAGTGTTGACTTAAGCATGGACACAGTGCCTCTTCGCCAGTCTTCTATAGTGAGCATTGGAAGAATAAAACCTGAACTCTACAAGCAAAAGTCTGTGGACTCTGAAGGCGAGGCCAAAGAGCCCGTTGAGACTTGTGGAAAGCTCAGCTTCTCACTGCGCTATGACTACGAAGAGCAGGCTTTAGTGGTGACAATATTAAAGGCCTTAGACCTGCCGGCCAAAGACTTCACGGGCACCTCTGACCCATATGTGAAGATCTACCTGCTGCCCGAGAGGAAGAAGAAGTTCCAGACACGTGTGCACCGCAAGAACCTGAACCCCATGTTCGATGAGACCTTCTGTTTCCCTGTGGTGTACGATGAGCTGTGCAACCGCAAGCTGCACTTCAGCGTCTACGACTTCGACCGGTTCACGAGCCACGACATGATCGGTGAGGTGGTGGTGGACAACCTCTTTGAACTCTCTGATCTTTCCAGGGAGGCAGTAGTGTGGAAGGATATTCACGCCGCAACTACGGTGAGTTGGCGTTCAAGGTACTGCCAAATCCTCACATATGTGGGTTTTATTTTGCAGGAAATGTGGCACCAGGCTTCTCTGCTGCCACAGAGGGAGAGCAAGCTGTGAATGAGTATTCATACCGATTTTAGAAAGGTCTGATAAAAAAAATGCAGAGATTTACATATGAGAGCTTCTATTTTATCAATACTGCGCCACATAAGTGGAAGGTGGAACACATTGCATAATTCAAACCCTTTGGGAAATGCATTTAATCAGCCAAACACCCACACACCTTTTCCAGAAATCATTGGATATTCTGCTCACATAAATATAGCAACAGGGAGTAAAATGATCCAACAGCAGATACAGTATATATGACTGGAGGCTGAAACCAAACTGCAATTAGTAAATCATCATAAGAGCTCTTTTTAAAAAAATGATCATTTACCCTACATTAACACCTATCGCAATTCGCTCTGCCATAATTATGGATGCATTCATTGCGATAAATATTTAGCAAATGTTTCCACTTTAACTGCAAATAAAATTGGAAGCAAGAGAAAAGCAGTGAGATTTGTTTCTACCACATGTCTGTAGTCCATGACTGAACTGGAGAAAGAGAGTTAAATCATGAACTATAGAAAAGATGAGAAGCAGTGGTGCACTTGGCTTCATTTTAACCCCTGAATTGCTGCAATGTGGTGCCCCTGCTCGTTAGTTGGGAGTTTGTTGCCAGTTTAGACAAACCCGGGATAGCTTTAGCGCCTGATACATCATGATGTTAAGATTAAATGAGAGAAAATAATTGGTTTTAAACTTTGAGTTTGCTTAGATAACCGGCTCCACCATTAGTGTAATTTCTCACATACTTGCATGGCTGCTACACCTGTTACCAGGAGGCTCCACCAGGGGGCACATCAAGCACTTAGACTGGATACAGTTAGTAAAATTGTAGGGTTTACCGAATGTGCACTGTCCTCTCTCTGTCGTATTCCTTTGTGTACATACTTCTGCATGTCTCCACATTAACTTCCAAAAATTGTGCTGATGTCTTGTAATCTATCGGCCAGACATATTGTCACTGTGGAAAGGTCGTAAAACTGTAAGTAATTTTAGATCAGGTCGATAAGTTTAAACTTTCTGTCATTTTTGCTTCGGTCAACCTTGTGATCATACATCAGTGCTATGACTATCGCTCACAAGACATTTACACATAAGACAAATCCTCACAATCTTTATTCATCAAAAAAAAGAACAAAAAATCAGCTGAGCCTGTTGCATGTCACATAAGACACATCACGTAAGCCTATGTAAGTGAGACAGATTACATCTCAAAATATCCTTGTGGGCTCAGCTTTAATTGTGTAAACTCATGTTTACTTTTATAACTACTATTATTATCATCAATGGTGTTTGTATTTTTTCTATGTCACTTTATTTTACTACACAGTGTACTGTTTATGATTATCTGCATCTGACTTGCATTTTCTATCTGTAATATATTTCTGGGTTTTGGGACTGCAGATGGAAATCAGCTGAGGGCTATAATTTGGTACAAAGCATGTTTTTCTCTGTGATTGAACTAAAGTCAGTTGATAAAACTGGTCCTTAAACTTTTCCTACTGGTTACTTACTTATTGTAAAATAGTAGAATTGCTCAGTTGACAGAAAAAAGGTAAATCCTGTTCTGATCTAATGTGCTTATTTCATCGTACAAATTATAATGATAGGAACAAAAAAAGATCTTGTCTTTTCTTTTTCTATATGAACTTGTTCTACTATTAATAAGCTCACAGTTTTCTGCGCTTATGTGTAGAACACTGCCAATCTGGTAATATTAAGTTGAATTCTGCTTGCATTTTACCATTTGGTACAAACCACATATGGACTTTTAAAAAAAATATTATTCTTTAAAATTGATTTATTCAATCTATTAATTAGTTGTATCTACTGTTATGTGTTTACTTTTCTTTAGTTACTTTTATTGATTCATTTAATGCTTAATTATAGATTATATCATTCCAGTCCCTTTTTTTTTATTTTCCCTAATTTTGTGCCGTATTTATTTTGTTTTTAAATCATTTTAAATAAATGTAGGCATTAAGGGGTAAAACCTTTTGTGATGATGAAGATAAATTCAGGAGCTGTAGGATACATGAAATGACGAATACTGTAAACTGTAGTTCTAATTCATTACAACTATTATTAACAGTGACCAACAAGAACAATGGATGATTAGACACTGCACTGGGTAACTGATGGTTACCATTTTATCTTAGCACTTTGTTTCACATATTATGGCCAAAGCATTTGAAATGGTATTTTAAGCATTCTGTTGTGTTTCCTTTGTCCTTGCAGGAGAGTATTGACTTGGGAGAGATTATGTACTCCTTGTGCTACCTGCCCACAGCGGGGAGAATGACCCTGACTGTCATCAAATGCAGAAACCTCAAAGCCATGGACATCACTGGCTCTTCAGGTGACCCCATGATAGATGAGGCTGACATCAAAAGCAAATTGAGTCATACATTAAACTCTGCTGAAATGAGACAGTATATGGCTTCTTAGAATAGAAATAAAGAAGAGCTTTAGAGAGGTGATCTTTGAACTAGGAAAACAAAATAAATGGTCATTTCTTTTTTTTTCATAACCTTATCAGATTCAGTGCATTAAAAAACTGAATTTATCTCTCCTAGATCCATATGTCAAGGTTTATCTGGTATGTGATGGACGGAGGTTAAAAAAGCGAAAAACAACAACCAAGAAAAGCACACTTAATCCTGTGTACAACGAGGCCATTATTTTTGACATTCCTCCAGAGAACGTGGAACAAGTCAGTCTGTCCATCATGGTGATGGATTATGATCGGTAAGTTAAATGCTGACGTCAAACTATGTTTCTGGCAGTATCTGAAAGTTTTTCTCTCTGTGTGCCAAAAATAATTGAAATCATCATACAAATTCTACCAAAAATGATTTTATAAGGAAAGATTAACTTAAACATTGATTGGCACAGATTCTAGCCTATTGAGTACTAGAATCTGGAATATAGAAAATGGATGTACAGTTGCTTTCAAGTAAAGGGATGACAGTCAGGTTTGAGGACTTTTCAGTTATAAATAATAAATCTGTTTTGTTTGACCAAGAAGGCAGAGAAACCCAGACTTCCCTTTTTGCTGCCGCTTCGTCCAGCTAATTTGGGAAAATCCCAAGTCATTCCCTGGCCAGCCAAGAGACAAAGGCTCTGATTTATTAAATGTTTGCACATGCTTTAACATATGCAAACATGATAGCACATGCAAAAACATGGTCTACAGTAGCTGATTTACTAACCGGCGGCCTGAAGAGTAAATGGGTAAAATAACCCCTCTTGTCAGGATATTTGTGGCCAACATAAGCCGGCTGACAGCTGCCGGGTATGTGCTGCGATCGGCCGGGTATCCCGCCTAGGCCGTCGTGTCACGGAGGAAAATGCAGAATCAGCTCCTCGCAGACGTTGAGCTGTATGTGTTGCTCAGTAGTGATCAGAGGAATCTCATCTGTCGGTCCCCCACCTGTCTTATTTGTAGAGGTTTTCTCTCTTGTTCTCTGTCTTTTAGCCTGCCATCTCTTCTTAATCTGGGAATCTTTCTCTTTTCCAACTGCTTTTACTTCTTGGAAAATGCCCTCCCATATTGCAATCCTGGCTATATTTCTATTTGCCTCTTCCACTTATATTTTGGTCTCCACTGTGCATCAATTATACAAACCATCTTCCCTGTTCACCCTCAAATTACAGTATATATTTGTGCTACACTCAATGTTGTGCTCTATTTGGGATCATAGTAATCAGGGCCATAGTCTCTCCACTGGGGCCCCCTCTTATACCACCACGGAAGCGTCGAGGAGGTATCCTAACCAGATGCCACCTCCTGCAGAGGAGCAGCAGCTTCTCAGCCCTTCTCTAAGGGAGAAGCATCAAAGGGTTCATTTTGCAATGATGTATCGGACTGATATCAGTTTAAGGAAACATTGTGTAGCAGTTATACTGTGCTGAGGTCACACCACAGACCTAAAGAAAAAGATTCACACACTTTTACCATGTAAAGATAAGCACCATTGAATCATTTTACTTAAAAACAATCTTAACTATTTGTAGGCATGACAATTGGCATGGGCATGCATGTTGCATTGGCAAAAAGCAATAAAAATACCTTTAATAATAAAAAATAAGTTCTGTTTTAGTTCCTTTAAATGATATTAGCATGTTTTATTTTATGCTAATCTAAACTGCTCTGTTCTTGGCCAGGATTCTCTTGGAAAGACATTATGCCATTTTTGGGCTGTATATAATCCATACATTTATACAGTTCCCAAACCTTTTTACTAAAGAGTCTAAGGAAAATGTGCAGGTAAAAATGTGTGCATTCCTGCACTGAATCTTTAAAACTAAAAGCCAAAACCAATCTGAATTATTCTGGGAGGTCAGTTTATTAGTTCTGACAAACTTATTGCTCTCGGTGGTTTTTCTGATTCTAGAAAGATGTTAGTTTTCTTGTTTTAGTGGGTTTTCTTTATTCTGTACATCTTATTGTGAATGTCTCACCAAAATAGGGTTGGACACAATGAGGTGATCGGGGTGTGTCGGGCTGGGCCAGATGCTGTGGGTCTTGGACGAGATCACTGGAACGAAATGTTGGCTTACCCACGGAAACCCATCACCCACTGGCACGCTCTGGGAGAGGTACATGAATGTATCTTAATTATTTTAGTTCTCCTTTTGTCTTCTTATACACCAAACTGATATGAGAACCAGCGCATCGAAAATGGATGTTTTTGTTTACACACATGTATAGCACACTTTTAATGTGTGCTATACAAACATTATTATTATTATTATCATCATTACTATTATTATTCTTATTATTATTATCATTATTATTAGGTCATTCCAGCAGCAGCATAATGTAAAGCTGTTTTTCTCCATTTGCTGATGCATGGGGACAGATATGAATGTGGAATGAATGAACATAATTTTTTTTTTCTTAGATAAATGTTAGGATTTCTTTTCTGTATCTAAATCTTAGAAAAAGAAAGAGAGAAGTGGCAGTGGGATATACTTTGCCAGTGGTCTCCATTAATGTTATGTTTTTACACCTGTGAATTTGTTGCTGTAAAAACGCAGGTGACTGTTGAAGGTATTTGTCTAATTTGCATACCGTATGACAACAACTCAATTTTACATGTTATCAATTTTTTCCTCTTTTGCACCAACTCTCCATCTGATGAATAGGAAAATACAGGTGATTACATATTTTTAGTGGTCAAACTACTTTATCATTTGAAAAAAACAAAAAACTGTGATCATAGGCAACAAGTCCTGAATACCATTTCATTTATCCATTACATTTCATAGCAAAACAGAAAATAGGGAGGTTTTCCCTGAAGCAAACATATGTTTGGTATGATTACCATTTCATTGCAGATTAATATCAGATTAAAAGTTTCTACATGAATTTCAGACAATATTTCAGATTTTTTTCATGTCTGATAAAAGAAAATGAAGGATGTGTCATTGAGAGCAGCTTTGAGAATTTGGTTGTAATATTACGAAGCACAATACTTACACAGACGAAAGCCCCGTTTACAACCCACAAATATCTCATAAAACACTTTAAACAGCATTTAATTGTCAAATATCTGTAGATGTAGGCTTTAACGAGGTCTGGCTCTGGATCAAGGGGAGAACAAGACCCGGTGTCCGAACATTTTATCCTACCCATCGTTTCACAAAAATGTAATTTCAATGTGGAGCGGGAACACGAACATAAATCTATGACTTTGTGACGCGAGCGTCTCGTCAGCTGTACCCCGTGAAATAAGCTTATTAAAAACCTCAATTTTATCTATAGGTTTTATGCATTTTCAGCGAAAATGTAGGTCTATATTGTTTTGGGTGTTTCATCATTTTAAAGCCTTTTAATAGAAACATTCAATCAGTTTACACTGCTGAGGTATCAGGCAGTCATGATTATATGAAGTAGCATAATTTGTCAGGTTAACTTGTGTTGTCCATGCATCGCAGCTCTACCATTCCTGTTGTAAAATAGACTTTCTTTATAACTTTTATGAACAGTATTTAGATGCATGTTCATAGAAATTGTATGTTAGAAGTTATTTGAGTGTTTTATTATATTCATTGGATTCAGTGATCTGCACATCATGATTCCTACCTGCATATATATAAGGTTAAATATATAAGGTAATGTTTATGGGATAATTTACACTGTGGAGGCACCTTTTTTAACACATGCCGTTCTTTTGAAGAACATACCTATAGATCTTCAGTTTTTCATTTCACAATACTGAAATGTATGAAAAACTTTCACACAGACTGACAGATGTCCCAACGGATAAAGCAGGTTTTGACTGAACACCAAGCTTACGCGTTAATTCCTATTAAAGATGTTGGCAGGGAAACAATAAAAATGAGCACAACTCCCTTTGTATGACAGAAATACGAGCTATAATGTTATAGCTGCAATGTCTCACATAAAGACTGAACTTTAATATCGATTAGATCAAATTCATTTTTTTTTCTTTTTTTTACTGATTAGTTGTGAAGATGTGTATGAGGTTTGTGTCTGGCCATCCTAGTACTTCGTTTAACTCTGGGGTGAGTCTAAATAGTTGGTAGTGGCTCAGGTGGAAGAGCAAGTCGTCCACTGACCGTACGGTTTGCAATTTAAATCCTGCTCCCCAGTCAACTGTTGTGTCCTTGAA
>JBAMHT010000023.1:21670136-21680865 GCA_037177075.1 Craterocephalus fluviatilis | reverse complement strand
TGCGGCTCCAGCCTGCACAACCCGCTGTACGAAGGATCTTAGCCATGTACGACGTGTCTGGAGTACTCGTTAATCTAAGACCATTTTTAAGAAGAGCGTTAACAACGATGCTTTTGGGAAACGCGCCGCAAATGTAAGATTCATCTTACGATGTAGTTTACGAGCACCTTGGCTCTACGATGCTTTTGGGAAACGTGGCCCAGGTTAGGCGTCCAGCATAAGTTACCGCGGTGATATACCCCGATCAGAAGTGAACCAGGACCGCAGGACGGAAAACCCCGGGTTGAACCTAAGTTACGTCGATAAGAGAAAATCTGGCTTCGTAGTACAGGCTTCTGGTGAATCTAAGATCAAAATTTATTTTCCAAAATGGTTTATTTTTTAGTTTCAATCTTCTCCTGAGGGAAAATCAAGCTCTTTATAACTGCTACATCCTGTCTGTGGAGTATGCTAATTATGGTGGAGGGCTGTTTGCTGTTTGCAGCTGAGCAGGTAGCGCAGAACGAGTTAAAAGCTCTTCTGCTGGAAGCAGCTGCTGCATGAAAGCAAAGCTGTGAGAGTGAAACAACCTGTAATGGTGTGAACTGAAACTGTGCATAAAGTTGGCGTTAGAGGTGAGAAACGGAGTGAAGCTCTGGTTTTATTTACTGTAGTTATCAGTATAAACATCACCTCTCACATGGTGTTTAGTCTGAGTGTTGAAAACATTTCTCTGTCAGAAACAGAAAGGTAATAAGTAGGTGATAGTCAACAATCCTCAGAAAATATAATCAAAGAATTACTGAAAGGTTTCAAGAAAATTCTCTTTAGAAGACAAACAATGAAAAAAGTTATTAATAAGTGCAAAAATATTTTCCTGATTAAGGCTGTAAAAGTGATTTTTTTCATTTTGCTGGAATTGATATAATAAAGACTCACTGAGGTTGTCTAAAGCAAGTTAAAACAACGACAATGCAACAGAAAAGCCTGATGGGTTCCAGCTGAACTGGGAAAAAGCTCAAACAGTATGTAAAGGCCTGGAAAGATTATTGAGGACAAATATTGAGTGGCAGGTAATTCCTGAGTCTAGGGGTGACGGATCCGTCCTGCTCTAAATGAGACCTCAGCTGAACTTTCGCTGAACCTTGTCTGAACCTTGGCAACCAGCTGGAGGATCCATCTGATCTACTGGGTTATAAGAGAGGAGCCGCTCCGGGTAGCAGAGCATTTAAAAGCTTAAAAGTAATGGTGTATTCACACAAGATGGTCCGGGGGCCTTGAGATGGGATGCTGAGAAATTTCCCCCCTTCCTCTTTTTGTTGCTTTCACTCTGCACTCACTCAAGCGAACCAATCATGGACGTCATGCAACTGCTTGCTGGGCGCAATATTTCCAGAAAATACCACTGAACGTGAAGAAAGAAGAAAAAAATCTAGTTCATTGTTTGCCCAGGGCAGAGATAATAATAATAATAATAATAATAATAGTAACAATAATAATCATCATCATCATAATCATAATCATAATCATAATCATAAATTAAATTAAATTAAATTAAATTAAATTAAATTAAATTAAATTAAAATAAAACTATGTATTAATCCCAGAGGGAAATTCAATATTGTAGTAGTTTTTTAAATTATAATAATAATTATAATGATAATAATAATAAGAATACTAATAATAAAATATATAAATAATAATGCTAATTGTAATAATCAAATAAAAATAACAATAACAATGATAATATGGGATTATCTGTAGTACTTAGCAAACCAAAGTAAAACTTTTTTAATGCATAATAATGGAAATATTACTTGTTTTACTAACATTGAATCCTATCGTCCTCCCTCAGCCCAAAGGGTGCTGCAGCTCTCCCATAGATTCATATGTCTTCTCCCTACATTATTTATGATGGGGGATAGATTGCCTTATTAAAGAGATGCCACAAGCTGAGAAAGTGGCTGCCTTCCAGAAAGTGTGTGTTTGCTGTACCGTCAGTGGGTTGTTAAGGATTCATAGGAGAAGGGACGGAAGCTGAGAGGCACTGTTTGCTATTCGATTTGACCTTCAGATTTACCAAATCCCATTTGTTATGGGGCTAAACCCTGATGGAGATGTATTCCAACCGAGTGCCACCTCCCGAGACAAATACAGTACACATGCACACACGTACAAACACACCGGTCCAATCCACTTAGAGTAAGGTTCTTACATAAAACCTTACATTATTCATAAGTGTGCATTCATTCTGCTCTGGAACTTATGGAATTAAATAGGTGTGTGTTGTGGAGCGGGTGTGTGTGTGAGCATATGTGGGCGAGCGGGAAAATGTTCCTAATTTTTCAGACTTGAAGCATGAAATGTCTCTGCTATGACATCAGGTTAAAGCCTGTGTGCAGAGCAGTAATTACGGAGGCACCGCAGAGCATCGTGGATGTACGAGGAACAGGAAATTCCACGTTTTCACGTGATCATGAAGTAATCATTCAACCATTTACATTCAGATTTTATGGAATGGAACTTGATTAGCAGGTTATATTTTTCTCTTTAATTTCTACTTTATTCCAGTTTCTTGTCCTGGGTTTGCTACTTGTCCACTTTCATTAGGGTCAAACATGAGGCCGGGGGCCAAAACCGGCCCACCAGAGGCTCCAATCTGGCCCCCGGATGAATTTGGTAATAGTTACTCTAATTGTAATGTAAAATACTGGATCTTTTAGTTCCAGATACCTGTGAACTGATGTTCTGTGATTGTTTTAGATCTGGAAGTTGTAATACGTGTGGAGTTTAGTAAATATGTGAAATGAAAAAACATGTAAAGAAATATGAATAAAATAAAAAATAAAAATCGAAAATAGGTTTTATTTTAAGGGTTGGATATGGAATATAGCCACGACAGCGCCATCTAGTGTGTTTGGGTTGTAGCTGCAACTTCAGAGAAATAATTCCAGGTGTTGGGTTGCCAGGTTTTCTGCTGATCCGTTAATAGAGCAGCCAACGCCATGTCCAGTAACAAATGGTACAGGGTAACGACTGATGGTGACTAACGAGTCCATTTTCCAGTGGTAGCTATCTTAGCCTTGCTGTCCGTTATCTGTCAGATGCAGGGTGTTTCTGACAGTCTGACTCCTCCCGCTCACTGCAGTGGTGGAGGCGAGCCAGCTGGACAGAGCGGCTGGATCTCAGCTAGATGAAGCTGTCGTCTACTAAACAGGAGGTTGGCGGTTCGATTCCCTACACTACATGTTGAAGTGTCCTTGGGAAAGACACAGAACCTTACGTTGCCTCCTGGTGTTGTATCAAGCGCCAAGTATGTAGAAATATAGGTGCTGTGTACATGAACATGTGTTGTCAAAGTGCTTGCGTGGTCACATGCCTAAACACGTACAGTCCATTCACAGAGAGGAGGAGGTCACCTCTGCTTACTGGATGTGGAGGTTGACTGATCCGTAACTTCTACTGGCCGTGATTGGTTATCTCATAACTAGGACCAATAAAAAAATTATGAAAAAGTATTTCAGAGGAGTTTAACTGGTGCAAAGTTAGCTAGAGCGTTAGCTTACCGATCCAGGAGCAGCCATTTCTGCGTGTTTTGATGCCGTGGCATTTCTTACGTGTCCATCTGGTGCAGCTTCATCTAAATTTACTCCAGTTGTTGCTCTCCTCCAGTCACTATAACGAAATCTCCGGGGCTCAGACGCAGCTGTTTGACCTGCTGCCTCCACCATTTCTCCCAGTGCCGGTCACGCTGGGCCAGGGGCGGAGCTAGACATTGTCATCATTAGGGGCTTAGCCCATAAAATAATTCATGATTACAAGGGTGATTCGAAATACCAAAAATAAATTATCTAAAAAATGTATTCAATATTTTCCTTTACCTACATTAAAGTTTAAACTATTAATGTTCTTTAATTATCAGGTTATATTAATTATATATTAATGTTCTCATTTTAATGTAATGATAGATAAACACTAATGTTAAAACTCATACTTGGTATCAACCAAAGTACAGATCTGGCCTGGGCCCTGTATGCCATCAGCATATTAAGACTTAATAAATATTTCAGCATTATTTACAACTCAATATTGTTAGGTAAAATATATGTGGTCTGAGAGGTAAATGTATGAAGTAGGCTTGACTCTAGATGACTTATCAAGGAAAAATTTATTAGTTACAAAACCTGAAGACAATAAATAACTACAAATCTGGATTATAAATTGTGAAACCCATGACCCAACCAGAACTCACTTTGGGCAAAAGTAGAAGAGCAATAAATGAGCAGTTAGCAGTGCAAAAACCTTAAACATAACAACATGGGCTAAAATGAAAAAAAAATAATAATTAGAGCAATAGACAAAAATAAGGTCTTAACCAATACCAAATAATAATTGATCTGAACACAAACCCTTAAAGTAGGTGTACCCTGCATTTGAAGTCTTGAAGATTTTCACACCACCATGGGGCCTGCACTTCACCAGGAACCAGCTTCTTCAGGGTGGCAAAATGAGGCTGTGCCGGCGTGACTTCAGACATGCAAATCTATCAATTATTTTATCTGGATTTATTTCATTCAAATACTGCTTCTCAATGGTCATTACAGCCAAATCATTGAGCCTCTCTTGTCCCATAGTTCTTCTTAACCATGTGTGGAGACGTCGTAGGGCACTAAAGGAGCGCTCCACACTGCAGCTGCTGACAGGAATGGTCAGTGCAGCTTTGAACACTGCTTGCACTGTTGGGAACATGTCAGCATCAAGAAGCCTGAAGACTGTAGCCATGTCGGTGATGTCCTCTTTTTCCATTCTTCTCTGAAGAAAACTTTTGGAAACAAGAAGTTCTGCTGGCCTCAAGACTATGTTGTAATGTTTTGCCAACAGGTCAATTTTGTCTTCTGAAAGAAAGTTTTCTGACAATGGGTTGCAAGCCTCGATACCTGACATGATTTCTTCGCCAACTCCTGAAAATCGATTTGAAAGCTCCTGCAGCATTCTATCTAGGCATGGGTAAAAAACTTCACACCTGAAATCAGCTGAACTGCTTGGATGTGATGATGAGCCACAACTGGACTCAACAACAAACTCATCCAGTCTTCTGTGCTTCTGCCTGGGTGCAACAGGAATCTCAATGTTGCAGTCTTTGCACAGATCCATGGTTCTCTGGAAGAGCTCTTCAGCAGTTGCTTCTGTGCGCAGATCTGCCAATGTTTCAACAACAGATGTCTTGTACTGAACTGCCTTGCCCAAGTCCAGCTTTTCCCTCTGCAGGTACCGGTGCAGGCCCTCAGTTATCCCAAGAAGTTTTGAAAACATGACCAACATGTAGACATTCTTGGGTTTAGACAACTTTGACAAAATCCCCATAGACATTGGTGTGGTGATTGCACTCAGGCTGCCTATAACAGCAGACAGATTTTTGAGGACTGCATTGACAGACCGGATTTGACATGCCCACCTTGTTGTTGACAACTGGACAAGCTCTGATTCATGTAAGCCAAGGTCTTTTTGGAGTTCTTTGAACTTGTTGTGGTTCACCAAAGAAGTGTTGAAAAAGGTGTACACATTTTCCAAGAGTTCAAAGAACGACAAGGCAGCTGGTATGGCCCTGCATGTGTGGCATAGGACAAGATTGAGCTCGTGAGCATAGCAGTGAACATATACTGCTTTGGGGTGTTGCTTTCTGAATAGAGCCTGAACACCCCCCACTGCTCCACGCATGACGGATGCCCCATCGTAAGACTGAGCCACGCAAAGCATGGAATCAAGTCCATGTTTCTGAAGGAGGTCTTCAATCGCATTTGTTATACTCTGAGCGTCAAACTTCAGGAGTTTTTGCATCCCAAGGAAGCTTTCTTTGACATGGCCATCAGATGATAAGAAACGTACACACACAGCAAGCTGCTCTGTGTGTCCATCTCTGGCCTCATCAGCCATAACTGCGTACATTCCCGTTCCTTTAATCTCATCACATATGCTTGCAGTTATTTCTTTTGAAATGCTGGTAATCATGTCATCCTGTGAGAAATGAGACAGGTATGTGGTATGACATGGGGAGGTGTAGTTTTTCAAAAAAGGATCAAATTTCTTTAGCAGTTTCATACATTCAAGAAAATTGCCCTGGTTCTGGCTGGACTCATGTTCATTGTGTCCACGGAATGGTATGCCTTGTTGGCCAAGGAAGCTGGTTACAGCTAAAATCCTGTGAAGGTATTGCCGCCTCTCTAAAATATCAGCTGTACCTGCTGAATGGAGTTGCTGAAGAACATCTCCTTGTTTTTGAGTGGTCATAAAACTTTGCCAAAAGGCCATAGAAGACACGTGGCTGGCAGCTTTTTCATGTTCCCTGTAGGTATCCAAAGCCCTTTTCCAATTTGAAAAGCCTGAACCACAGAGGGCATCCTTTTTTGAACGAATGTTCTGCTTTCCAAAGAGACGACATGAATGACAGAAAGAGGAATTCCTGGCTACAGAATATTCTAACCACTTAAACTGTTGAAACCAGTTCTTGTTGAAAGCTCTCTGTTGCCCTCCAAACTGGCTCATGGGATACTGTGGGAGAACAACTTGTCTCGGACCACTTTCTGGTGTACCTAAATCACTGCTTGATGTGCCACCTTCTGCTCCTTGCTGTAAATGCTGTTCTTCCCTTGTGTCATTTTGAACTTCTTTTGCTGTTCCTGAATCACTTCCTGTCATTTCACCTGACTCTGTTGGCTGTGATGCTGCTGTATTTCGATGTTCTTTTTTCCTTATTACTCCTGTCCTATCTGAATGATCAGAACAATGCTTGGTTAGAATTTTTTAACATTCATAATTACATATAAATGTGGTGAATAAATGAAATATAAATTTTTTTTTAGGAAGATCCTATTCAACGCAAAGTACATATGACCTCCCATCTTTTTCATTTTTACCTGTTCCTTTTTTAGCCTCTGTGCTGTTCTCATTCCTGCTTCTGTCTCCGTCATCTTTCCATCTTTGTTCTAACAAACAAAGATCAACCAGAACCACATAAAAAATATTTTTGTTAAAAAATAGAAACTTGGCTTGATACACTAATATTTTATATCTTAAGGTTATTTGCATCTCTGTTGTCAGCTTTGTTTTGGAGTGAAACTATTTAAAACAGAATTTTTAACTATTTTATCCTGTGGCAAAATTAAAGCCACATTTGAATATGTACATATTCGACAAAATCACCAGGTAAGCAGTTTGCCCTTACTATTAGTACAACATTTTAATCACAACTTAAATGTTGTACTAACATCAACAGTGATAAGTTTAACTAATATTTAACTTAAAAAGTAATAACGTGACAACAATTTGAATGCAAACACACACACACACACACACACACACACACACATATTACACACACACTCATATATATATATATATATATTATTATTTTATTTTTTCTGTGTCTACCCATATCTTCTGGAACTTGGGCACAATCATTTTTTTCCAACCAGACCTCTTTACATCTAAGTTGAACACCCCTGGTTTCTATAATAATTTGTAATAATTAGAAACTGGAAGCAGGTCTTGTCTTCACTATTTCTTACCAGATTCCTGATCCATCTCTGGACTGTCCTCCTCATGCTGGCCTGTTTGTCTTTCTCTGTCATCTCTCCCTGCTTGTACTGCATTCATATATCAACCAGAGGAAATTATTAGCTACCCACTGTTACATTGGCATATGATGCCAGTATGAAATTGTCTTCAGTTTTTCCCATCTCACCTGAGCTGTTCTCTTTCTTTGTTTTGAAAAAAGACCTGATGTCCATGCTTAGTACTACAAAAAGGATATTTTTTAGTTTTTAAAATTACACAAGACTAAAAATGAATTCTTAGAGGTTTAAATTTCTTGGGCTTAGCTTAGGCCATCACTTTTGGTCTGCTTGTTTCATAAACAAATACAATAGCTTACTACACAACATTTCATTACATTCTATCAATAATGCATTCATTCATCTTTATCTCTGCTCATTACAACATGACAACATCTGACTGCTAGCAAAGTATGTTGGTGTTTGTTAGCAAAAGTTAGGAGAAAAAAGTAATAACGGGTCCAGACACACCTCCATCATTCATGACAGCTTACGTATGTTTTACCATATTTGATCACTACCTACCAGATAAACGTCAGATCATCATTTCATGATCAAATATAAAGAATGACTGCTCTGCCCTGCCGCTCTCCTGGAATATGAGCCGATGATCGGAGCTGCTGCGTACCGGTGTCTTTCCTCTCCTCTGTGTAGTGGCGCCACAGGCGCGCGCGGTGACCAACACAATAACACTCGCGCGTGTGGAGCAGACGCTGACCCATCAACGCAAAAGAGGCTTGGATCAGATCAAGTTTAAACGGTATTTAGTTACCGTTCCATTTTTGGTACACTTGGCAAATATTTGTCGTTGATAATAACAATGATAATAATGATAATGATAATACTAGTAATAATAATAAAGAAAAAAAGATCCGGGGCTTTTGAAAAATCATTCCAGGCTTAAGCCCCTAAAGCCGCCCCCCCGCTCCGCCCATGGTCCCGCCCCCACCCGATTGGCACATCGGGAGGCAAGGTAGGGTTCAGTCTTGCCCAAGGACATTTCGACATGTACAGGAGGTCGAACCGCCGACCTCCTGTTTTAGTAGGCGACGGCTCTATCCACTGAGCCACAGCCGCCCAATGTTTATACGCAATAAGTAGACTGCCGTCAACAGATCCATTAGATTTGTCGTTCAGAAATCTTTAGTAAAACTCAAATAATTTCCTCATTATTTTTGCTTCTTTTTTTTACCTGTATACTTTTTTAGACTTTTATATGGGCTGAGAGGGAAAATATAAGGCAAATATAAGAAAAAGACAATTCATTTGGCTATAAAATAACTTAAATCAATTTTGTGGGGGAAAAAAAGTAAAAAGTAGAAATAGAGCGCTTAAAATCGAGAATCGAATCGTGGTGTGAGATAATCGTTACATCCCTAGTTTCCACCGTTTCCCTGCTCCAACACATGTGAAGGGAATTATCTTTCCAGGTGTGTTGGTCCAGGTAACCATGAAACCTCTCCAGCTGACACCCCCCCCCAGCACTAACTGGTCTGTGTGTCCAGGTTTCACTCGGACCATCGTGGCAGTCTACAGCACCTGCATGCTGGTGGTCCTCCTCAGAGTCCAGCTCAACATCATTGGAGGATACCTGTACCTGGATAACGCTGCTGGGAAGACTGGAACGGTGAGACCATCGTCCTCCAGCTGCACCACTTAGACTTCACAGTATTCCCGGGTCCAGGAGGTTCTGGTCCAGGATGTCTGGGTGGACCGATCTGGTCCAGGATGTCCAGCTGATTTCTGGTTTCCCGTCTCAGACTCCTCTGGCTCCTCCAGACGTCCAGCAGCAGTACCTGTCCAGCATCCAGCACCTGCTGGGAGCCGGTATGAGCCTCCATGGAGACCAGGACCAAGCATGGAGTCCCGGATGTGGTCTGTGGATCCCTGAACCTCTTTGTCTCTGCAGGTCTGAGCGAGCTCCTGACGGTGGTGAAGAAGGCTGTGCAGAGCTCTCTGGGCAGGTTTGTGTCTCAGAGTTCCCTTCATCCATTTTCTGTCCCAGCAGTTATCAGGCCAGTGGCAGGTCCCCGTGTACCGTTTCCTGGTCCCTGAAACCATTCCTTTATACTGGTCTGGTCCCTAGAACGGATGTGGTTCTGGGGGTCGTTCCGTAGTACATATGTGGTTCTGGGGGTCGTTCCTTAGTACATATGTGGTTCTGGGGGCCGTTCCGTAGTACCGATGTGGTTCTGGGGGCAGTTCCGTACGCGGTCTGATGCGTTCCTCTTGGACCGGCAGCTTTTCTCTGAAGCAGAACCTGTCTCTGCTGGACCTGGAGCAGCAGCTGATCTGGATCAGAGCCGAGGTGGAGGCCGCAGGACGCCCGCTGTCCTGGTACATGATGGCGGACGATGAGAATGCGCTCGCCGACCAGGCGTGCGGATTGACGGAAAATGACATCATGACCATCAGGCTGCTGAATGAGACGCGGGACATGTTGGACAGGTGAGCCTGTCACACCTGAGTGCGTAAATGTTGGTGCAGGTTTAATGCGTCGCTGTTCTCCAGTCCAGACTTCCCCACCGTCCTCAACACCTGTCTGAATCGGGGTTTTTCTCGTCTCCTTGACAACCTGGCCGAGTTCTTCCGCCTGCCTCCAGGTGACTCAATGCCCAGCTCCACACCTGACAGGTAAGGTTAATGTGACATATAACTGGGTATGTAAAAGCTTTTTGTTCGGTTTAAATCAACTTTATTAAATCAAACTCTGGTGCTGGACTCTACCGGAGGGGACAGAGAGAGAGAGAGAAAGAAAGATGAGGGAGGGGAGAGAGGGGGACAGAGAGGTGTGGGGATCGGGGGTAGAGAAAAAAATCACCATACGGAAAACGAATTTAATCCATACTACTTACAACATATACAGCTAAGACCATCCTAGCAAGTTGGTCATTACACAACCATTAATAGTAATAATGTTAATAATAATAATGAAAAAGGGAAAATGGTATAATGTAAGAAATAACCCAAAGACAATATATACAAGTGAAACTAATGTAGTTAAGAACACACTTTTTTTTAATTTGAAAGATTTATTTAAATAAAATAAAGCACAAATGTGGTTGTCCAGATTTATCCACGTAGATCTTGGTTTAGCTTTGCTGCTAACCAAAAGCGCCTCGTTTCATCTGACAACTTAT
>JBAMHT010000023.1:21609698-21621066 GCA_037177075.1 Craterocephalus fluviatilis | reverse complement strand
AGAAAGAGGATGCCAGACCAGGTCTGGGACCAGAAAGAGGAGGCCAGACCAGGTCTGGGACCAGATAGAGTAGGTCAGACCAGGTTTTAGAGCGGGATCTTTTCTTTGGCCACTATTTACCATCAACACCTATTTTCTTTCATCTGAGCTGAACCAGCTGAACGTCTCTAGTCCTTCAGAGTCCTCACCTCCAGCGTGGGTCCTCCGGCCACCATCATGTAGGTGATGCGGTACTTCTCCACAGAGCCGCTGGCCGCCTTCCAGGTGACTCGGAAGGAGTAGTGGGTAACCTCGGAAGTAACCAGGTCGGTAGGCGGCCCCAGCCCAGCATCTGAAACGTAGAGGAGAGACTCGCTAGGAGCTTTTCTGCAAAATAAAACTATTTCCAACATGTCGGCAAACATCTATCTGTTTTTCCACTGAACGGTGTTCAGCCGTAATCCTGGTAAAATCTGGACCCGCTCTGACGACGATGGAGATACAAAATGTTTTAGTTAGGGAGCATTTCCCTGTTACAGGACAGAGTTTTTATTTCTCTCTTTAATTATCAGTAAAACGGCTCCTCCTCCGTTCATGCAGTCTGCACCGTCTTTAAACGAACTGGTCATGTGACCCACTGCATCACATCCAGAGAGGTGGAATTGCAGAAAGACTGCTTCCATTGCACTTTTAAGAAATAATTCACTATTGAAACATCTGAAAAACCTCCTGATGGGTGCGTAAAAACGTTTTAGCAATATTTTCGTTGTTTTTTTCATTAATGTCGGTGTTTTGTTACCAGATTTTTATTGGGATATTTGGATTTTGTGTAGTTCTGGGAGTAATGGAGACACAGCTACTGAGAAAAAAAACCAACTTTGTGTTTGCGCCATGGTTCCGTTTCATCTCAGCCGTTCTGAGAATCTGAGATTTACGGACGCGCAGCACTTCCAACGTGAAAGTCTGCATCAGTCGACCGTCCACGCTCTGAAATATGGGAGCTTGTCAGGAGAGCTGAGTTATATCTGCGCCCGGCTTCAGCCAAGCTGGGCTCATCTTCGCCGTCTCTGGTTTCAGCGGGCAGGATTTCAGCTACCGTTGCACCTCAGAGACGACCCTCTGCTCGTATCCCTGCGCTCAGACCAACAGCTCGTGTTGAGCATCCTTTTACCCTGGAGGACCTGTAAATGCAGCTCAAAGCTCGCAGTAAAAATCTAAAAATTTACGGTTGTCAGGCTTTTAAACTGTGGTTTGGTGAATTCCGGAAAGGCAGAAGTTTCCATCTGACCTCAAGCAGCAGTAATTACTACAAGGTGTAAAGCCGAGTTAGGGTGTTTAAAGTAAATATCCTGCGTGCACAGCTGTGGGCTGCAGCCCAGATCCAACACGCTTATCCAAACACGAAAAGTTCACCCTTTAATCAGCAGATTCAAGAGTAAACAGTTCACTTTCATTTTATATCCAAGTTAATTACAGCATGAATCTGGTCAATAAAAGCAAGAAGGAATAAATTCATATTCATCCTCTCCTCCCAGAAAAACCCCTGCTGTCTTTAAGGTACGAAGCTGGAGCGACGCCAAACCGGAGTCTGTTCCTACCTGAACCTTTGACGCTGTTGCACAGGTTCACGGTCAGCTCGTCAACGATGTCCAACAGGAAGCGGAAATCATCCACGTTGTACATGTGCGTCTCTTCCGGGTCGGAGGCGATGGTCCTCAGCTCGTTCTCGTCGGCGTTCTTCACGCCTGAAAGACGAACAGGAGTCAGAGAGCCGGAGGACGAGGCCGACGGCGTGCGGCGGAGTCGGCGCTCACCGATGGCGTACAGCTCGATGCCGCTGTCTCTCAGGTTCTGGGAGTTTACGATGATGTCATCCTGAGACTTTCCGTCGGTGATCAGGACTCCGATCTTACGAGAGTCTGGACGCAACCCGACATTCTCCTTGAAGTTGTTCTGAAGGATGTAGTTCAGAGCCATTCCTGTTCGGCAAGAAGAAGAAGAAGAGTCAGCGTCGTCATCTCGGACACGGATCGCAGCACGAGCCCTCCGGACACCAAAAGGGCAGCCATGCTAACCTGTAGCATAGCAACATGTTAATGTGTAGCATAGCAACATGCTAATGTCTAGCATAGCAACATGCTAATGTGTAGCATAGCAACAATCATAACACGTAGCATAGCAACATGATTGGAATAATTACTCATCTCTAGGATTACTTTACTTCTCCCTAGGATTACTTTACTCCTCCCTAGGATTACTTTACTCCTCCCTAGGATTACTTTACTCATCTCTAGGATTACTTTACTCCTCCCTAGGGTAACTTTACTTATCTCTAGGATTACTTTACTCATCTCTAGGATTACTTTACTCCTCCCTAGGATTACTTTACTCATCCCTAGGATTACTTTACTCATCAATATGATTACTTTACTCATCCATAGGATTACTTTACTCATCAATATGATTACTTTACTCATCTCTAGGATTACTTTACTCATCCCTAGGATTACTTTACTCATCAATAGGATTACTTTACTCATCCTTAGGATTACGTTACTCATCCCTAGGATTACTTTACCCATCAATAGGATTACTTCCATGTTCCTAAGATTACCATCCCTGTCCCCTAGGATTACTCGAGCCTCTCTAGGACTACTATCCTGAGCACCGTGCCCCTGAACAGCAGCATCACCTGTCATGGTGTTTCCTCCTTTGTACGGCAGGTTGGCGACGGCGTTCATGAGCGACTCTCTGGTGGGATGGGCATTCAGGTGCCACTCGGTCTTCGGGTCTCCGCTGTACTGAGCCAGACCTGCAGAGAAGCACCGGTGCGTATTTAACTGCCCTGCGGGGGGAGGATCCACCCGACAGCGGGAAGCAGGGGAACGTTACCGATCTGCACTCGCTCCACGCCGATGTCGAACACGCTGACCATGCGGGCGATGAAGCTGCGGATGGTTTTGAAGTTAAGGCGGCCGATGCTCCAGGATCCGTCCACCAGCAGCACGATGTCGGCCTTCGCGTTGGTCTTGCACTGAGTGTCTGCAGAGACGGAGGAGGGGGGGTAAGAGGGACATCCAGACCACCACAGGAGGAGGACCCCCCCCCTGCAGGAGGGTCTGCTCAGTGTGTGTGGTCTGCTCAGTGTGTGTGTTAGAAAAGAGAGGAAACGAAGAGGAAGAGCTGAAGAACATTTCCATACAGTTTCATACAAATCATCACATTTAGAACATGTTCATATTTTTCCGGACAGTCCTTGGTGGTGGTCTTTGAGATGACCCCCCCTCCTCCAGGGATAAACAACACCTCCTTCCCATAAAGGTGCTGCTGCAGACACCTGTAAGGCTGAAACAGATCAGCTGGTCCCCGCAGAGGCGCCTGTGTGAGGTTAGAAAACAGTTAATGACTCTTTATTTTAAAGCAGACTGCAGAAACAGCTGATTGGTGCAGAGAGCATGAAGTTCGTAGCGCCGCTGGAGAACAACTTTCTCTCCTTTTATCAGGTTAAAAACATTCCTCTGCTCATGAAGCCTGAAATCTGCCTGCCAACCGTTTAATCATTGTATTATTTTTGTCTGCTTTTTTCCTTTTTGCTACTTTTAATGCTTAACGTTTCATGCGGAGCGCTCTGGATGTTCTTCTACCTGACATCAACCTTTATTTGAATACGAATGATTCTCCAAGAAGGACTCCAGGAAGAATATCTGCCGCTTAGGACAATCTCAGAGAAGGTTAAAGCGGCTCTGATGAAATTTTACTGACTCCAAAGTAAAGTTGTTCTTTAATACTTTACTTTCTACACATATTTAGGTTGAATTCTATAACGGTTTAACCCATGAAGTTCAGTTTTACTAGCATGAAACAGTTCCAGAAACCAGCGTCTCACAGGAAAACCTGTTCTCCGCTCGCCAGGCACCCAGGTCCACCATCTCCTCAGGCTCTCACGAGAAGCGCAACATTTTCCTAGCTGCATGCATCCCCGCGGCAACCAGTCTCTGGACCATAAAATAAGTCTAATTGCAAGCAGAGCTGTTTTTCCACACGTCAGACAACACCAGGAAATATCTGCTGCACCAACATTTGGCCAACAGATGCAGAGCCGATGAAGAAATAACGTTTATGGCCATGCCGTCGAAGGTCATCGCACTATACGGTGATGCTCATCTACGAATGTCAGGAAACACCGGCTGAGCAACGCAGAGTCATCCCAACTAGTTTCTCCCAACGGACTAATCAGACTTCTGCCGCTAATCTGACTTTAGGAAGTCGGTTTAATCCCAGACAGACTCGCCAGGTTTTACCGGAAGGATCGAGAGGAGGCGGTTCAGGATCGTCCATGAGGGTCGTCTTCTCCTCTCCCGCCAGAGGCAAGCTCACGCCTCCGTCAAACATTCCGATGACAGCCACCGAGTAACGAGTTCCCACCCTGAGGAGACAAAACCACAAGTACGAAGTCAGTCAGACGTACGAATAAAATGCTTTACATTTCAGAAATCTAAACATCAGACACGGATATTCAGTTCCTGCTCTACACCGGGGGGTCAAATGTACGGCACAGGGGCCAGAACCGACCCAGTGGAGGGTCCAAACTGGCCCGCGACAGAAAACATACTTATATTCTCCTAAGAGTAACTGTAATCTTCTGATTAATGCATCTAATTAGTGATTGAATGGGACGATCAGTGGTTGGAGGGGATTATGGTCCCCAGGTGAGATGATGATGTAGACCTGTGTGTCATTGGCATTGCCATAGTAACAGATTTAGTTGTCATAAAGTGAGTGAGTGGGAGCATTTAGATGTAGGACAGCAACGAGCCCAGGATGGAGCCTTGGGGAACTCCAAACAATTTTTTTTATCATCATTATAATTATTATCATTTTAATTCTTCTTACTGCAATAAATGCTGTTTTTTCCGTTCCTACACTTTAATCTTTCCTTGGCCCTAAAACCATTTCAGTTTGTCGTAATTTGTGTCAAATATATGGCCCAAGGTCCAAAACCCGCCCAGCAGAGGGTCCGATCTGGCCCTCAGGATGAATGTGAAAATAATAGACAACGTTAACTATGATATTTTAATAAAAGTAACTAATAAAGGTACCTGTAATATCTAATAAAGTAACCAATCTATAAAAAAGTAACTGTAAGGTTTAAATGAGGTTTAAATATAGACCATCTCTAAGTCAGGAGGGAAACATGTTAAATGTTTTCCATCTTTCTGACTTCATAGATGCAACTTGAGGTTGTGTAACGATGCGAGTCAGGATTATTTCACACTTGGAAATGTAAACGTATGCACCTGTAAAATAACTTCTAAAAACGTTAGCATGCTGCTATGCTACACGCCAGCATGTTCCCGTGCTACATGTTAGCATTATTATGAATAATATTTTCATTACCAGTGACCTGGAATTAAAGGAGCTATACCTGATATTATTTTAATCTTTTTAAGAAAAATGGTTTCTGCCCGGTATATTATGCGGTAAAAGGGGGAAGTCCGTGAAAATTAAGGACTCACTGATTGCGCGTATGTACGAGTCCAGGCCATTTTAGTCAGGGAAAGCGGATAGTTTTAGCTTTGGCATGATGCGGTTTCTCTGCCAATGGGGTTAACTTCCGTAACTTCCGGATTCCAAAAAACCAGTAAGAGCTTTCCCCTAGGGAATCCGGAAGTTACAGAGGTTAACCCCATTGGCAGAGAAAAAGCGTCACGCTAAAGCTAAAAACTAGCTGCTTTCGCTAAGCAAAATGGCTTGACTTAATATCAGGTATTGCTCCTTTGAATATTA
Organism: Craterocephalus fluviatilis; assembly: GCA_037177075.1. Classification (NCBI taxonomy): domain Eukaryota; kingdom Metazoa; phylum Chordata; class Actinopteri; order Atheriniformes; family Atherinidae; genus Craterocephalus; species Craterocephalus fluviatilis. The sequence continues at coordinate 21,615,300 of JBAMHT010000023.1, read as the reverse complement.
AATGCTTTCGTTGAAGCATGTGGGTCTGGAAGTTGTGATGCATGCATGTGGAAAGAAATGAAAATTATATATGAATGTTTTAATATGTGAAATCAATGAAAATTTAAATAAAACAGAAACAACTTCACAATACAATAAGTAAAAAATAAAGTGTCTAGAGCTGGACTTCAAGCATTAAACTCGGTTTATTCATTGGCGAGCTGAAGCCCGACTTTTACCTGAGCTCCTCCAGAACCACCGTGTTGTCGTACGGACCCACGAGGAGCTCCCCTAGGTCGACCTCGTTTCCTGTGGGGTGAAAGGTCACCTTGTAGCCCCTAACATCTCCAGGCGCCGGGTCCCAGGAGACCCTAAAACTGTTCCTGGTGGGATCCGAGGTGTGCAGGTTCCTGGGAGCCTTGTAGGGCGACACTGAAATGAAAAAAGCATGAATTTCAGGACAGAATCGTCCAAAACCGAAAGGATAGCAGCACATTTAGTTTTCATGGGTCCGTACTACGATGGCTACTTTTCATCATTCCATAATGCAATGGCCTTTTAATTGCTAATTCTCCCTATAATAGATTTAATGTATTATAGAATCTATAATTTAATCAAGTGCCTATCCGTAGAAAAGATAAAAATTTTATGAAAATCATCACTGTTTAAAAATGGGGTTCAATATAAATAAAAGCAAAAAATATAAACTAAACGGCGTAACATCTCTCGCTGATATTTGAATAATCGTTCAATTGTTCGGCGATCACTGTAATCAGCTGTTTTTTGGGACTCTCCATCGGACTTCTACACCTGTCCACAGGTATTCTGGCCCCCTATTCAGTAGCTACTTGCTCTCATTGATCCAGTGCCGCTTTGTTTGTTTTTATTTTTTTTCAACTCAATCAAATGAAAAAACAATGTCTTATTTCAGTCAATCATAATTCTTAAACTTTGATTTATTATAACTTTTCTCCATATCCAGTTATTTGATACGGTCATGATTAATTGAGAATTCTGGCTTTTCTTTAATGGAAGGGGAAGAATAAACCGGCAGACATCTGTAATTAATAATAAATAATAATTCCTTGTATGTGAAAATGTAGCTGAAAAACTACGATGTTAAAACATCTTCCGGGCCACTTATGGAGAGTAAATATTCTCTTCTTTTTTGTTTTTTTGTGTTTGAATGAATCAGATGTAAACTTTATTCTTTTAAGGATCATTTACAGACCCACATCTGTTGGTTTCAGTGTAAGGACATGTCAACCTTATTCTTAACATTTCTACTTTATTGTCTAGATTTTGACCTTATTCTTGGGTGAGGAAAGCAAAAATATCCTCCATTGTTTATTATTTTTCTCTGTGTGGCTCAGATAAATATTGTCTGTTTTTAATGATAAAATTTCAGATGATGTTTCAGGCTCTGATGACTTGTGTTCTCACTCTTATCATTTAATTGTTTTATTAAAGTTAAACTGTCTGAACTGGCGAATAATTTGGGACCAAAGTTGTAAGATGTGAATCTAAAATATTTGCCCTCCGTGGCCACTGAAGGGTTTTATTTGTTGTTTCTTATAAACATGAATATATTTTTTTACTGATCCAATAACGCGATATTCAATAAAATTGGACTTTTTCACTAAATGATTGATTGTGACATTACATAATGATATCCAGCATCTTGGCTCAGGTAAGCTTGATTTTACGCTATACCTCTATCTATCCTCTGGTATGAACCAGATCCCCACCTAACCCAAACCAGTGGCCACATGTTGGACTAAGGACAGGTAAGGATGGACATGTCTCTGAATCGTGGACCAACGTACGTGTCGTTCCTACTCCTTGCCTTGCTTTTCCTTCCCCGCGCTTGTAGATGGGCAGGACGGTGATGTTGTAGCTGGTGGTGTGCTCCAGGCGCTTCAAGACGGTGGAGGTGACCGCCCCCCCTATCTTCAGGACCACCTCCTTGTCTCCACCGCGGGGGATGTACCTGAGCCGGTAGTTGAGCACCTTTCCAGGCGCTGCGGTCCAGTTGACCTTCATGGTGCGCTCCGTCTCTTCCGACACCGACAGACTTTTAGCAGCAGCAGAAGCTGAAAGCAGAACATTGAGTTAAAAATGGAAGGTCATCCTGGACTTAGTCTTAGTATGACATGATGCTTATGCATTAGGGGTGGGAATTAAAAAAGAATAAATTTAAATAAATGTCGCAATTTTTTGTTATTTATTAATTGATTTTTTAGCTTAAAAAAGGAAGAATCATAGTTTAAATCTAATCAGCACAAAGACAAATGATAAAAGAATCAAATCAGGAGGAAAGCTTAGCGCACCAGCCATGTCGGTCCCTGGATAGGGTCCTTACCGTCGGTGGTTTCCTGTCCGGTGAGCGGCTCGCTGTCTTTGTAGCCATAGGCGGCGACCACGGAGATGTAGTACCTGGTCTCTGGACTCAGACCTTCCAGCACGGTGTTTGTTACATCTCCTGGCACCGTTTTCTCTCCAGACTCGTCAGAAAACAACGATTTCCATCCAACTCGATACATGTTCACATTCCCGGGCGCCGCCATCCAGGACGCCATGAAGCTTGAGTCAGTTACGTCGCTGGTGACCAAGTTCCTCGGAGGACCCGCCTCTGAGAAAAGAGAAGATGTATTTATGGTACGTACCGTAGATACATGTTTACTATATTCAAACATAAAAAACAACCTTTTTTTTCAAGTAAAACAGATTTAGTTGGACATAAAGAGATGGGAAGAAAAGGAGGAACAAATGCTGAGTACCTGCTGCACATGAAATGAAGCTTAGTTAAGCCAAGACACCGGCGGGACGCAGGATGCATGTCCTGAGTCACATGCCCTGCAGTGCGCCGGGCTGGAAGTGGACATCAGTTATTTTTTATTTTCTGACTATGTTGGCCAAACAGACGGACGCAGGACCAGCTGCAGCGCTGCAGGACTGGAAGGCCTTGCAGGACCTGCCGTCATCAATGTCAACATTCATGTTGCATCCCAAGCCAAAATTCTGAGGCTTGTAAATAAGCAACAGTTTCCAGACCATAACCCAGTCTCCTTGTGAGGAATTCAGGTGGGACAGGTGGTCCATCCAGGATGGACATCACAGAATGAGACAACCACTAAGACACACCGTCATGCCTCTGAAACATTTAGAATCCCTATCAACCCGACAGGAAGATACCAGCTTTATCAGGAAGGACGTCGTTTGTAGGAGAAAAACATTAGAAAGTTAATTTGCAGCAGCATCATTAGTTTTCCAGCTGGGTTAATCTTCCTGGCTATGATAAAAACATTCCTCATGATTTCGGCCTAAGAGAGCCGAAAGGTCGTAAAACATCCTGAAAAATGCATAAAGAAAGGATTGATTCAGGCTGATTTTGTCTTCAAGTGTTTATTCAGTCTGCTCTGCCTTTCTCACTGAGGACAGCTCTTCATCTCTGCTATCCACTTCAAGGCTTTTTAATAGTTTCCATTTTAAAAAATAATTTGATCTCCCACCATATCCGAACGGCCCATTGTTTCAAAGGAAAGATGGATTATGGAAAACAAAAGACGTGTGAAAAATATTTGAGCTCCTCAATATGACTTCACTTTGAGCTTCAAAACATCCGCTTTAATGTAGGTGGATGTTTGGGGGGGGGGGTTGTTCCCACTGCAAAAATCAGCTATTCTGAAGCTATAAAATGTTCCGGGTACCTTTCGAAACCTTTTACTTGTGTATGAATGGGAATGACTTGGTATTTCCACCGCCAGCAGGAGGCACTACCCTTAACATCTTAGCTATGTCTGTAGCTACCGCTACTCAACAACCAGGAGTAAACCAGTTTCATCTTATTTTTTCCTATTAATCAAAACGTCCTTCTTCTGCTTTCTGTATATTTTTAAAAAACACAAGAATGTAATTTCTACGTTGGGTTGCAGAAATGAACGCTACGCTACAGCAGCATGATGAAGGAGGGAGCGGGTGAAAGCCATGCCCCGTGGCCAAGTAGCCATGGCGCATCATTAATCTGAGGCATAGAAACAATACCCACACTGTCACAGTACCGTTTCGGCCCACAGATCGTCATCGTAGGCCCGTAGATCGACCGCGTAGGCCCGTAGATCGACCGCGTAGGCCCGTAGATCGACCGCGTAGGCCAGTAGATCGACCGCGTAGGCCCGTAGATCGACCGCGTAGGCCCGTAGATCGACCGCGTAGGCCCGTAGATCGACCGCGTAGGCCCGTAGATCGTCCGCGTAGGCCCACAGATCGTCATCGTAGGCCCACAGATCGTCATCGTAGGCCCACAGATCGTCATCGTAGGCCCGTAGATCGTCCACGTAGGCCCGTAGATCATCCACGTAGGCCCGTAGATCGACAGCGTAGGCCGGTAGATCGACCGCGTAGGCCCACAGATCGTCCGCGTAGGCCCGTAGATCGTCCGCGTAGGCCCACAGATCGTCATCATAGGCCCGTAGATCGTCCGCGTAGGCCCACAGATCGTCATCGTAGGCCCACAGATCGTCATCATAGGCCCGTAGATCGTCCACGTAGGCCCGTGGATCGACAGCGTAGGCCCGTAGATCGACCACGTAGGCCCGTAGATCGAACACGTAGGCCCGTAGATCGACAGCCTAGGCCCGTAGATTTATGGTTTTTTTAGATTTGGACAGGCGTACATCAAGCCATTTTTATCATGATGTTAATTATAGTGATGTTAGATGAAATTATACTTTCATTCCTGTCTTCATCAAGGATGAAATTAATGAGTTGAATTCGGGTTTAAAGGTATTAAAGGGTGAAAATATGGGACTTCCTGTTTCCAGCGGCCATGGAAACGTACTGATTAGTACTAATTAGTATTCATAATTGGTTCCTTAACTGTTGGATGCAGGGTAGATCACTGTTGCAGGCTGTCCATCGTTTTTATTCTGCAGTGAAAAAAACATGCAGTGAAATCTTGAGTTTGTTGAAATATTCCTTTGACGTATAATGGTTGGCAGGAGTGAAGGGGAGACTGTACGCTTCTGTGAAAATGGTAAATAAAGAATATCGGCATGGCTCAGGATGAATGCTGACACAATTCAAGTCTTTCCACAGCTTGTGTGACCTCAGATCAACTTTCTGAGGCTCCAACACACAGTAGCCAAAACTCAAAACCTCAAGATTAATTCCCCGAAGCCCAGAGGGGCTCATGTTGCAGCAGGAAGACATAGTATCAGCGTCCCAGCAGACTGCTGGAAATATTCTCACTGAAGGAGACGAGCAGAGAGGATGGCGGCATGTGGACAGGACAGGCTACACGCTGGATTTACATTCAGGTGGAGACCTGTCAGACGTCGATATTCCATTTTAATACAAAACAAGTAAATTCTTGTTATTCTTGTGACCCTGAATAAACTGTTTTCCTCATGTTTTCTCCTCCTCATTGAGCTGAGGAACGCCGTCTGACTTCACTTTTTACCAATCAGGGCGCATGGAATATCTAAAACACTCAGACCTGCTTTTCCACTGATCGGAACACAGATTTCCACTTCTACTCATCCCCTCATCCATCCATCATCCATCCATCATCCATAGTGTTAAGTACGCAGTATAAAGTTCTGTGTGTATAGTGTAAAGTAGG
>JBAMHT010000023.1:21533679-21545776 GCA_037177075.1 Craterocephalus fluviatilis | reverse complement strand
TAAATGTTAATAATATGGACTGTCCCTTTTTAAAAGATAAACAAAATCAAGTGTAATGTTAAAAATGGGGGCCTGGCCCCCGGCAAGGTTCCATCCAGCATCAACCCTAGCCTGTAGGACTTAACCTGAATAAATGGCTGATGTTCTCAGACAGATGTGTATATGACCTTTTCAGGAGTACCTCACTGGACCGGACTGGTCCTGAATTGGTTAAGACAACCATCATTTGAATATTAAATGAAAAAATCTTATTAAAAATACCCTAGTTCCTCAGATCAGGGTGTTTTAACTGAGACGTGGCTGTTAATGAGGTGGATTTAGTCTTCAAAGACGACTGCTCTCTGATCAATGACCAGAAAAATAGGTTGATAATCCAAAAAATAAAACTTCAATCAGGAATTTATTATCTCCAGACTTTCTGTTTGTCTCACATAATAAATCTGCGGTCTAGGGTTATTGTCTGGAGGAAACTAAATGCTGCATTTTATCTGCCTGAGCTGGAAGTTGTGCCCCCCCACCTGTTGTGACTCTGAGATAATACTCATCATGAACACGAACAGCAGCAGATCCCCATGTTCATTATTCATCTTTTACATTGCACCTCATGTTGAAACGAAGTTCAGAGCACGGTCATACAGTCTGCAGCACGTTTAGAATCTGCAACATTTGAAATCAACTAGAAGAAGTTAAGTTCAGGCTCGAATCTTTAGCTTGTCGGCTGTTTCTGCAGCCTTGCATCTCTTGGCTGAACCGCCGGGCCTTTCCTGAACTACTGGACTGATTGAACTACTGGACTGTTTCCCTGAACAAGACCTTTTCCAAGCTTTTCCCGAACTACGGCAGTATTTTGAACCTTTCACATAATACTCCAGATTTCCTGAACTACAGCAGTTTTCTAGAACTACTGGACTCTTTCCAAACTATTGGACCTTTCCTCAACTACAGCAGCTTTACCGAACTGTGACAGCTTCCGAACCACCGGGCTTTTCCAGAGTATGGCAGCTTTCCCGAACTTCACAGTTAATCGTAGTATTCAACTGAACATCAGGATGTTCCATGTGGGATCAAGTGTGAAGTTAAAATCACCATTTTTAGCCTATTTTCACTAAAGCAAAACCCTGCATTCAGGATATAAAGTTTCCATGGCGATACTAATATTAACATTATTGGTTATAATTTCCTCTACTCACCACGTCTAAGAATGTGTTCTCCAGGCTCCTGTACTCCGACGACGTTTTGTTGAAGAGGTCTTCAGAGAAGTTCATGTTGGTGACCCTCAGGCTGAAGAAGACCACCAGCTCGCGCCCGTGGCTGGCTGTGGTCATGCTCGGTGTGGTCAGGTATGTCAGAGGGGGCGGAGCCGTGGCGCTCGCGGTGCTGCGTTCCTCTCCACTCCCAGCCATCTCTGTGACTGGGATGTAAGACTGGTCAAGCTCCTCTGAGACGTCCCAACCAGTCTCGACCACTTCTTCCACAGCAGCTGCTGGGACGGTGTGGCTTTCAGGCTCTTCCTCCTCCACAACCTCCACTTCGTCGTGGTCACTGATGGCAGATGCCTCAGTGCTTGCCTCCTCTGATGACTCGGCAGCGGAGGCGATTATGGGTTCCTCCACCACCTCCAACAGTCCAGAGTCTGTCGTTGGGCTGGAAGTCGTCCCTGCAGGCACGTCAACTGCAGCTGGAGGTGTCGGGAAGATGCCTGAAACTGGTGCAACTGTCACACTGATATCCTCATCTTCTGGGGTGTCTTTTTCTGAAAGAGATGCAGAATAAATCCTAAATAAATACTAAATATTACAAAAAAGGGACTTTAATTTTATGAATAAAATCTAATGCATTAAAGATGCTTCAAGTAGAATAATCAGCAGTTAAGATCTGAGATCTTCCCAACCCTCCCACTACATCCAAAAGATAAAATATTGGACTGAGATGTGGTGACTGTGGATGCTATTGTAGTGCAGTGGACTAAGTAGCATCAGAAGATGCTCCAATGGGCTCAGTGAAGGTCAGCTGCAGTCAGATGTTGTACTGGTTGAACCATGTCACGGCGGTACAAGAGGGTCAGTTGCTGAGATAAAACTAAGTTTTCTTGCTCTTTAGGTAGTCAGTTCTCCAAAATGTAGTAAGATAAAACCAGCATTCATATATAGAAAACTATGAGTCCAAGGATCGATATTAATTCAATAAAATTTTGATATAGAACATTCATCTCAGGGCACCACTGGAAGAACTTCATAAAAACTAAAACCAATTGTTGTCAGTCTAATGAGTTTGAGATTGGAGATGGTTTAGGAATGTTTTCATATGAATCATGTGATCCTACATCTGTGTTCAGATGGTCAAACCAGTGCTTACTAGACTTCCTGTTCCCTTTCTATGCTCTTCAACCAATATGCCCATTCTGCTCTAACAACTGGATATTTTCTCTTTCCCAGACCTTTCTCTCGAAACCCTGGAGATAAATACTCAGACCAACAACTATTCAAGCCACTTAAATCCCATTTCTTTCTAATTCATACATTAACCATGGGGAACAAGTGGAAGAACCTCTTAGAAAAAACAAACAACCACACATTTCTCAATTTGAACTTCATTAAGTCATCTTCACCATGTCTACAAGATATTGATTTGGTCCTATGTGATTGGCTGATTCGATATTTGTGTTAAAAGGAAGTTGAACCCAATAAAGTGGACAATGAGTTTAGATTTCAACAACTATCTGCTTTAACATGAGTAACCATCTGTACGAACACAGAGCTTTATGCACCATTTGATGCCTTCTCACCTGTGATGGAGGCCGTTTCCAACAGAAGATCAGTCTTGGTCATTTCTGATGTACCGGCTTCTGTCCCCACCTGATCGTCTTTGCTGTCAACATCCTCCTCAATGTAAAACTCATCCGTGATAGGATAGCTGTCATCTGTTGTGATCAGGTTTTCTTCAGAGGTCTGGATGTCGGGGGTTATGATGGGTAAACTGCCCTCCTCTGATGGGCCAACAGGACGAAGGAGCTCATCTCGTTCAACATCCTGAACAGCATCCCCTTCAAACTGAACATCTTCCCTGCCCTCCAAGGGGTGCAGGATCTTGATAGATTCAGCAGGTGGATCTTCAATATCCTCCTGGGGTGGTGGTTCTAAAATCTCCCCAACCTCCTCCTCTGGAAGGGGCTCGGAAACTCCTTTTGACTCCTCTACCTCAACTGCTACCTGCTCATCTGATTCTGGTGCAGTAACCTCAGGTGATTCTTCCACCGGTAGTAAAAGATCCTCTTTGGCTTGGTCTGGCTCTGGTGTTTCCTCTGGTTCTGGACTCTCAGCTGCCTCTTTGTGTTTAGTTTCTTCCTCGGCTTGTGATTGAAGCTCTGAAATGTCCGCTGACCCTACGTCTGGAACCACTGGCACTTCTTCAGGTTCCTCAGGTAGTGGTTTCTCAGGGTTTTCCTCTTCTACGGGAGATTCTGGTTCTGGCTTTGGTGGAGTCAATTCAGCTACATCTTCACTTGGTGCTGGAGCTTGAATAGCTTCTAAATCTTCCACCACTTCATTTTCTCTTTCTGCAACTTCTTCCTCCACTGTGGCAATCTCGACAGCCTCCTCTTCTGTAACTGGTGTAACCACATCACTTGATTCTTCCCGAGCTGCTTCTTCTGAACTTTTAGGTGCTGGTTCTTCGGGTTGAGAAGTTTCCTCGTCTACAACCCCACCAAATTCTGACTCTAAGACTTCAGTTACAATAATCTCAGAAACCTCAGGTACCTTTTCTTCAGAAACTTCTGGTACTGTCTCCTCAGAAACCTCTGGAACGATTTCATCAGAAATTTCATGTACTGCTTCCTCAGAAACTTCTGGAACGATTTCATCAGAAATTTCATGTACTGCTTCCTCAGAAACTTCTGGTACCATCTCTTCAGAAAATTCAGGCACCCTCTCCTCAGTGACATCTGGTACCGTCGTCTCTGAAACTTCAGGTACTGTGTCCTCTGAAACTTCAGGTACTGCCTCCTCTGACACTTCGGGTACTGTCTCTTGAGTCACCTCTGGGACTGTCTCCTCGGACACGTCAGGTACTGTCTCCTTTGACACTTCGGGTACTGCCTCCTTTGACACTTCGGGTACTGTCTCCTTTGACACCTCGGGGACTGCCTCCTCGGACACTTCGGGTACTGTCTCCTCTGACACTTCGGGTACTGTGTCCTCTGACACTTCGGGTACTGTCTCCTCTGAAACTGCAGGTACTGCCTCCTCTGACACTTCGGGTACTGTCTCCTCTGAAACTGCAGGTACTGTCTCCTCTGACACTTCGGGTACTGCCTCCTCCGACACTTCGGGTACTGCCTCCTCCGACACTTCGGGTACTGTCTCCTGTGACACTTCCTGTACTGTCTCCTCTGACATTCCAGTCACTGTCTCCTCGGACACTTCCTGTACTGTCTCCTCCAAACTCTCAGGTACTGGTTCTTCTGAAACCTTCTCATCTGTTATCACGCTTAAATCTGACTCTTCCTCTTCAATTGGAACTTGTTCTGAAACCTCCACCACCTCATTCTCAGGTTCAGGTGCTGTGAATGATGAATCAACCGTTTCTTCTTTACTCTCTTCTACCTTTTCTGCCAATTCAACTATTTCTGCTCCTTGTTGCAAAACATTGACTCGTCCATTTACTCCTTCCATGAAAACCTCCACTGTGGTATCATCTGTTTTTATCTCTGGAACATTATCTCCAGTTTCTTCCAGGTCTTCAGCTGTAACCTCTTCCTGACGTACTATCACTGACTCTTTATCTGGCTCTGAAACCTCAAATGTTTCCACTTCTCGTTCGGACTCTCCTGGATCCAATGGTTCAGAAACTTTGGTGTGTTCAGGGGTGGGCTGCAAAATCTCGAGCAATTCATCAGATTCAACTACCCGCTCTTCCTCTGGTTGGATCACCTCAACCTCAGTTTCAAAATCTGTAACATCCTGTGATTTATTTTCTAAAACATCTCCAGGTTTCTGAGGTTCAGAGCGATCCAGGTCTATCCTTTCCTCATCTGGAAGAGCATTGATGTCTTCATCCTCTTCAAGTTTTGCTGTTGAATCTGTGGGAGGCTGACCTGTCATACCTGCGAGTGTTGTGATAGAGAGTCCGACATCTGATGCTTCTTCTCCTCTTGGAGTTGCATTCAGTAAAATCTGAGGGGTTGGTGTGACTTGAAAAACATCCAAACTAGGGTTTTCTTTGTCCTGATCAACAGGAGTCAGGTCATCCTCTGATATCAAGTTTGGAGACAGCGTGATCGTATTTTCTGTCTCTGCTTCTAAAATCAGTGGAGTTGGGATGTAATCCCGCACAAGTTCACCAGTTTCATCGTGATGAATGGTTTCGATCTCGTGTGTGATGATGAGCAATTCTTCTTGCTCCTGTTCTTGATCCGATGGCTCGGGCTCTCCAGTGTGAGTTCTCCCCGACTCATCAATGATGTCTTCAGAAGATGGAGGAAGGTCGCTGCTTACCGAAGTCCTGCTAGTTACCGCTGTCGTCTCTTCGTCAGAGACATCTGTGGAGTCCAGCAGGGTCACCAGGGCATTTTCCTCCTCTGTGGGGGTGAGGGGAACCTGAGGTTTATCAGTCTCTGCCTCGCCGATGAAAACCTCAAACTCGTTATGTGAATCAGGTTCACTGGACTGTAGAGAGATCAAACACATTGATAGGACTTAAAACATTGTTAATATATTATATTTAGATAAATTAGTGGCAGTAAAGTCAATAAAGTTTTAATATTTCTTAATTTGTTGTCTGTTTATTAGAATAAATCAAACTTCCATCAGATTTTCGTACCTCAGCCACGACTTCGATCGATGAGGTTGAGGTCGATGTTGGTAGGAGCATCGCTTCTGTTGAAAAAAACATTTCCATAGATCAGAGAAGTTTCAAGTACTATGAATAATTTGGTGAACATTTGTTTGGTATGAATATTAACTGATATTATACATTTAGACTTACTGAGATTAAACTGAATATGTTTTAACTGGATTAATAATAAATCCAAACTCCATCAGCGCATAACTTAAATAAATATTTCTTAATGACAGACTGTAAAGAGCTTCAGTCCTTCAGCTGATTCTACAATGATGAGAAAGATCCTCTGTGTTTTTATCAGAGAAAGGAATGATGGTATGAAGGACATCAGTGTCCGTGGAGACCTTATCTGTGGAAAGGTACCACATCTGTCTCTTGTTTAAGATGTTAGGGGTAGGGCTGCACGATATACTGATAATTTACTTTCATGAAAAGGCTGTGTTCCTGGGAATACTGGAAATAATGGATGTTTGGATAAAACCTATTTTCCCATTTCAGATTTCAATGAAGCAGGCATGGCTATCTGATTTAGATTCAGTCTGTAATACAGGCTTCATCAGGATATGAGAAAAAACAGGAATGTCTTCGGATAGAATCAAACCTGGCTGGAAGTTCAGGGAATCCAGGTCGATGGGCAGGGATGCCTCTTCGCGTAAAGCCTTGGCCACCATTTCCCTGAGTCCAGAGTCGGACGACTCGGGAGCACCAGTCACAAACTCTGAGTTTTCCGAGCTGCTTCCAGGGAAATTATTCTCGAAGACCAGAGAGTAGTGGACCGAGATTCCTCCAGGCCTGGAAAAAGAGGAAAGACTCCGTCAGATTCAGATACATCTTGAATATGATGGAGTCTAACTCAAAATGTAGGCAACGATAAAACTGACGGAGATGAGCAATCTATAGAAAATAAACCAAACTAGGTAACATTCTTTGGTTTGTGGTGGACTGAGAATTAAAGGATCCACTTGATGTGATGCAGCTGTGATCCTGCATCGCAAACCTCAGACTACATCTCTTTTCTACAAGCATCTACATCCCAGAGCACCATCTGCCCCTGGTTGTCGGCATTAATTGACATTGTTTCACAAGTCCAGTCTGGTCCAGTCTGGTTCAGTCTGGTTTGTCTGGTCCAGTCTGGTTTGTCTGGTCCAGTCTGGTTCAGTTTGGTTTGTCTGGTCCAGTCTGGTCCAGTCTGGTTCAGTTTGGTTTGTCTGGTCCAGTCTGGTCCAGTCTGGTTTGTGGGGAGACATCAGGACGGGGGGGACGGGGGTGTGTCAGAATGTCAGACCTGAAGACAAATGAAGCAATACAGGACATTGACATGTTTACGCGAGTTTTTCTTTGTTTTTGTTTATCTTCTGGCTGTTGGTGTTCCTTTGGCTAACGCCTGTCTCAGAGACTCGAGAGTCCCTCTCAGATTACAGGACGAGCCCCCGCTGAGTCCTGGCACCGATGTGATTGGCTGTCATGGTGCCAGACACTGCAGGGGAAGTCTAATTCCTGGAAAGAAGCAGCCTGGCAGCACTTTCTTGTCCTCCACACACAGTTTGACCCGGATGTAAACCTACGACTGGACTCCTGCTGTCTCCACCGTACCGACGTGTTTTAGTTACCATGACGTCCCCTCGGCCCATGGGAAACACCCCGACAAAGTCAGACACACTACAGCCACTCTGAGCTACTTACCCGTCCATGTCCTGCGTCTCGCTTGCAGAGGGAAGAGCAGAACAAGGAGTCAGAGCCAGACCGAACATGAGACCTTATATTCAGCTTTTTCACCGGCAGAGGAAACATTGACACAAACAAGGCAGCAGAAATATCTAAAGACGTATTTACAGGGTTCTGGAGAGAGAATTTCTCTGCAGCTGAAACTAAGATTTTGTGGGAGGAGGCATCAGGCTTGGACATGACGGGAGGGTTAGATTCTACAACTTAAACCTCATAATAAAAGCTTCTGGTGGATGTCCTCACCACATGACTCAGTTCTGTCCTACGGTCTTTAAACTCACCTCCAGCTCTTCTTCTGTGGTGGAGCGTTTTTTTTTTGTCCTGCGTAAACTTCTTTTATATACTTCCTGTGTATACCTTGTGTATATACTTCTCGTGTAAACTTCCTGCGCATACTTCACGTGTATACCTCCCATGTACACACACAATATATACTTCCCACGTATAATTCTCGTGTACACTTCTTGTATATACCTCCCGTGTATACTTTACTTCTAGCATATACTTTTCGTTTATACTTCTTGTATATACAGTACTTCCTCTGTAAACAGTAAATACTTATTGTTGTCTGAACTGTGTTCATAGGTGATAGAAAATATGTTTGTGAGCTTTTAGATTCCAGATTCGGTGGATCCCATATGTTTTAAGTTGCAGACCTGATGATACGCCCGATGAAACTGGATTTTAACCCCAATGCTCAGGGCTTAATGATGCTAAAACCATACATCTTTATGTTCTATGAATAAAAAGATGGAAAGTTGTTGTTTTATTGTTATTTTCCTCCTGATTTCTCTAATTTGTAACTCAGCTGCAGAGGTTGGCTCAGGAATTAGAGGAGAGGGTTTTTTTTTCTGGTTTTAGGGAAAGATCGATGCTGTTTGTGTTTACAGTTGGAAGCTGAGCTGCAGAGTAAAAATACTTTTGTTCTCCATTACTTGGTCAGTAATGGTGAACATAGTTTCCTTTTCTGTCCTCACTTATTGAATTTAACACAAATCATATTGAACATTTGTTTGTCCCACAATAAATACAGCAGAAACCTCTGAATGACCTCATCACCAAAATATCCTGCCACTCACGCTGGTAAGTATCACATGGACAAACTCTTACATACTTGCATACATATTTACAGGTATATATAAAATATAATATCATAATATTACCTATTATTTATTACACCTGCAGAATGATCCACACCCTTCCATTACAGAAAAGGCAAAAATCTTCATAATAATTGAGATAACTAGAGCCTGAGATGAATCTGCAGAATTATAATCAAGTGAAATAAGACATAATTTTATATATCTTGAGTTGAAAGAAATAACCAACCAATGCGGTCCTGGGGGGATCATTCTGCAGACATTGAGCATTTCCTGTTACACAGCTGATGAGGAGGATGTGACGAAAGTTTCACACGATGAATGTTAGAAAACTTTTAGAAATGTATAAAGATTAAATACATTTTATAATCTAATCATTTTTGTCACAGTGAGGCAAAAATGTGATTTGTTTTCTCATTTTTGAGTTTATCATTTGAATCGATGAGGAAATCACTTCATATCACCACGGTGATGGACCACGACGTGCACCTGCGTTCGGCTGCAAAGATGTACAACTCCAGCCCTGGAGCACAGAGATCTTCCTGCACCACCCGGTCAGAGCAAGGATGGGTCAGGAGTTATGTTCGTCTGCATCCGTGTGCAGCTTTAATCCAATCAGATGGCTGCTCGGAGCAAACCCCGGCCACCTCCTCCTCCTCAGCTACTTCCTCACTAACTTCCGACTCACCTGATCCCAAGAACACTGATGGTCTTAAATCCTGGAAGTTTGTCGAAAACATGCTGCATCTGCAGAAGAAAAAACACTCTACCTCCTCATCCTCATCATCATCATCGTGCAGAGTTCCCGTCCTCATCGTCCTCCTCCCTCCCAGAGGCTAATTAGCTCCAAGCTGGTACGCTAGCTGTGACGGCATGAATGGGAAGCGTTCATTGATATCTATCTTTGGTTGAGCTAAGCACCTGGATGACATAATCGTCTTTAAGGCTCCAGGAGGCAACGTCCTGCAGCGAATCGCGTGCAACTCCGAACCGTCCCGAACCGGCATGAAGAGATTCCCATTGAGGAACGACCGGGTGGTAATCTTCTCCCTTCCCTTGGTCCTGACCTCTGTGCCCTGTGGCGTAAGCTTCTTTACAACAGAATGACTCGCAGACCCAGAGAGGAGGAGGATGATTGTTTTATCTAAAACGGGAAAATCTGGAGTAAGATTGTGGGGAGAAGGCCCACCTGGTCCTGCAGGTGCTGAGCCAGGTCGACATATTGGGGCGAGTCCGGGTCGTCCAGCAGCTCCCTGTAGCCCGGGTCCACCAGGTCAATGCTAAACTCCACAATCTGCTCCACCAGACTCTCCGGAACCACGTTGGGAAGCTCCGTGTCCTGCAGGACAACAGAACTATGTCATGTCCGGACCCAACAACCATTCCTGCTGATCCAAACACACTCAAAGCTCCAGAAGAAACGTCAAAACTGCAGCTTCCGATGAGAAAAGACAAGCTCCACCAGGGATCCTCAGTCCTGGTCCAGGGGGGCCGGGGTCCTGCAGGATTTCATCGTGTCCCTGGTGCAACACACCTCGAATCATCCGGAGATTCGTTGTGAAGAGCTGTGATATGTCGTGCATCTGGGACACTTCGGAAACCTGATGGACTTGGCCATCCAGGACTGAGGATGACTGGTGTGAAGATATGTCCAGGGTGGATCAGAGTTAATAGGGAGGGGTCAAACCTCAAACATGAGCCACTTTTTTTGGACAGAGGAATGGGTGAGCAAAGGAATTAGGGAACAAAGCAAAATGAAGAAAGGAAAAAAAGAGCTGAAATATCGAGGGAAGGCAGAAAGTAGGAGTGTAACATAGCGCCTTCGTACAAGGGGGAAGTCTCACCTTTGCAAGGGGGGGCTCACATTTGTACGAGGGGGAGGTTGCGCCTTCATATAAGTGTAAGGCCACACTTTTTTACGAGAATAAGACAGCTAAGGGGAAGTCTCGCCTTTTTACGAGGGCGAGGTTGCACCTTTGTATGAGCATAAGGTTGCACCATCGTACGGGGGGGGAAGTCTCGCCCTCATTAGAGGGGGAGGTCGTCCAGACCTGCTGGCGGTTTTCACCAACTTCTATGCAGCTGTCGAAAAGGCTGAAACACACCGGAGGTCCGGATTTTGATGAATTCTTCCCTTTAACCATGTTTGTTAAAAAGTCATTGCTTGGATGAACTAAGAAACGCTGCGAAACATTTCTAAGACCAAATGACACAACATATGCTTCCTGCTGGACTTCATCAGGATGAGAAGAAACTCTGACAAAAACTCCTCCTGGAGGACAGACCAGTCCAACTAGTCCTGCCTGTGACCATGTGATGGGATCATGTGACCATGCCGGTGCTCAGACAGGAAGTGTCCGTACCTCTTGCAGGGCGTCTGCAGGCTGTGTGTGATCCACAGTCTGGCTGGACGAGGCAATGGTGGTGCTGATGGTGGCAGCGGTACTGTCCATGATGGTCACGGTGGTCACGGTGTGCGTGATAGTGGGGGCAGTGGGGGTGGCTGGCTGATCCACTGGACCTGGACCAACACCAGTAAAACCAGCTTCATCTCAACATCAAAGGTCAGACATTGTTGGATAAGATGAAAAACTGTACCTGTAATCTCAGGGAACCTGGGTGGAGGGGCGGTGGTGACCACAACTCTGCAGGAGGACAAATGGAGCTCAGTCACTTACATCCTAACTTTACCAAACAGTTCTGAACAAACAAATGGTGAAGGTGACCAGCTCTGATTGGCTCTGATCGTTTCATGCGGAATATGTGTCGGAACTGAACCAAGAGCAGCGTCTGTCTGGTGTGTTCGTGCTCGGGGAGGGAACGACAACCCTCCGACCGTTGGATGATTCGTGTGGTGTCTGCAGGGATCGGCTTACCGTGTCGGAGGTTTTCTGTCTCGGAGCCGGCTCATCCTCTGCAACAGAACAGAACAACCCTTCAGTGTTTGATCCACAACAAGCCTTCGTTCCAGTCCGGTGATATACCACGTACAAACGTTGTTTTTTTCCTCTTCTCCTCCAAGATCTTAAAATAATTTATACTTGCAGATGTTTCAGAGTTTTTAGGGCTTATAAAGCTGCAAAATCTCAGAATGACACTAAAAGCCGTTGGTGTCAGACATAGGGCAGACGTTCATATGCCTCAAGTCCACACTGTCATTTTAATGAGCTGCATTGATACATATTAGCATGATTGATGGATTTACTTCTCACAGAGTTAAATCTCAAATTATGGAGTGGAAAATCACACATTTTCTACTGTTTCTGTCTTCTGAAAGACAAAAAAGGCAACATTGTGGGAATAAATATTTAAGATTCGCATAGATGCCAGAAGCACAAAAATGTGCGTCCTTATGTTTCTATCTCCCTCCAGATGCTCCTATCTCCCTCCAGATGTTCCCATCTCCCTCCAGATGTTCCTATCTCCCTCCA
>JBAMHT010000023.1:21489454-21500179 GCA_037177075.1 Craterocephalus fluviatilis | reverse complement strand
CAATTGTGTAAATCTTGCTTCTTCCGGGTCATGAAGGATCCCTGGCTGCTCCAGACACATTGGTGCTGCTTTACAGTCATCCAGCAGGTGGTGCTGATGCCAAAAAATACGGGAGATATAGAGCTGCAGGTCCAGGTGCAGGTCAGAATCTGTGGTTTTCAGGTCTACAGACACATTCTACTGTCGCTGTGTGACCATGCACAATAATATGTGTGCAAAAAAAAAGTTCAAATTGTGTTGCAAATTCATGTTTCGGCAAATTCTCTCTGCAAATTTCCTTCAAATTTTTAAGGCTCCTTGTGGAAGAAAATGGAGTAAAAGGTTTGCCAGTTGTTGCCCCCCCTCCCCCCCCACGCTACAGCGCCACCTGCATGCCGGCAGACTCAGAGCCACCGATTTATCGCTCCGTATGTGTAGCTGCATACTCCATCCTCTCATGTCCGCAAACGTCACACAATGTGGTGTCCGAAATTCACCCTTCATCAGGAGTTACACCCCCCCCCCCCTTCATGGAACAGCCTATTATCACTCCTTGGGGGGGGGGGGGTCTAAAAAAGACAAAAACACAATTTGATTTTGGTGTGAGTGGAGCTTTTCCTGTCCCAGAAGGATCTTCCTGCATGTCTGATCGCGCTGCTGCTGCGGGGCGACCCCTTTGCGTTCAGGCTGGGCCGATGCCGCTGGTATCGGCGATACCAGCGGCACGATGCCGATACTTCTCCTGTGGAATGAAGAACAGGACAAATAAACGGCGGGTTTTTCGCTAATTTCTTAAAAGCTTCGTCTTTTACACGTTTTTCTACGTGGGAGATGTAGCGGAGGATTGCGGCTAGCCCCCGGCTCACAGATCGGAAATGTTGCGCTGACGGTTTCCAGACGAGTCTCCGCTCATAGACGATCGATCCTGCCGTATCCAGAACATTTCCATGTATCTGAACGTCGGCGAAGACGCGACGTGCTTGAAAAAACGACTCCTGCAAATATTCCGCGATGCAAGTCTGAAAGCGGCAGAATTATCTCAGAATTCCGTTACAATTTGGTTTGTTTACAAACGAAAATGCTAAATTATAAAATTAGTTTTGCCGTTTGGTTGAAAATTTATTTGAAAATAAGGTAAAATGTCTAAATTATCGGGATAACCGACGCTTGTCCCGGGTTTACTCGGTATCGTATCGACGTCGGCATCGCCCAGCCGTCCTCTGCATGAACGCCTGCAGCTTCTCTAACCCCCCCTCCCCCGCTGCACCCCCGGCTTGGTTGCGCTGACCGTGCATGCCGTGTGAATGCCTGGCTGCCTTCGCTGCGGGGGGGGGTCGGGTCGGGTCGGGGGGGTCAGAGCAGTAAATGTGTAGATGTGACGTCTCCCTGTCTTCCTCTCTTCTAATTGCCTCCTTTTGTTACCGACTAGCAGGGAAGAGCGGTGGAGGCCGGTCCCGACGCGTTGCTATGAAGACGGACCTACCGGCACCGCGGAGGGAACGGTAAGGTCACCTGACTCAGCGGTCCAATCGCATTCCAGCGTCTCGGTGAGCAGGTCTGCTGCTGCCTCTGAAGATAATTAGAAGATTTTTGTTTCTTTTTGTGAAGAGTTTATACGGCAGCCATGTGAGACGATGACGGACATCCTTCTGGATAAAGCTTTGCACTTTTTTAAAAACTCCCTAGTGGTTTTTTTATTTTTTTAAGTTGTGGGACTGAAGATGAACTCGGAGGTGCGACCTGGCGACGACAGCTGATCGGTTCGTAACTACCTCAGTTTCACACCAGCTGTCCCGTTTTTTTTTCTTTTTGTTTTTTTTGTACTTGAGGAAACTGACGCAGGGATCGACCTCCTTCCCCACCAACTCCACCTCAGACATTTGCACCGTATCGGCACTTCTCCACCTTCTGCAGCGAGCCTGAACAAGCTGAAAAACCTCAACGCCTGGCAACCTTCCAGTGCCGCCGCCCACATCTCATGAAGCTGCCTTTTTGTTTCTTTGTTTTGAAAGTGAATCCTCCAGGTCTTAAAGTTTCAGAATGTCCCTGAACGCATCGTTTTTTCACGCAGGACTGAAGCATCCCATCCAACCGAGCTAGCTTTCACACGGAAACTTGAAAAAGTAAAAACCCAGACCAGGAATTATGTAGAACCGGTTTGGATTGACCTGCGTTCATGAATCCGGTTTGATTTATCCGTAACTTTTAAAAAGCAACATCGGAGCTCGTGGCTCAGGAAAAAGATGTTTTTATCCACACATAGGAAGTTTTTATTTAACGATCCTGTTAGAGCCGAGCCGTTCCCCGCAGACTGAACTGGTTTCCATGGCTTGAAGGTGCTGGGAACAGAGTTCATTGTGAGGCGGATGTTGGATTTTAAGCGCTTTAAAGACATTTTAATCTGTAGTCTCTGCCTTTTGTGTGACATTTCGCCATGAAACACGATGTCTCTCGAGCCTCGGCTCGCTTAACTTTCTCTGTTCAGAGGATGGTGCAGCTTGTTCATCTTTATACCAGTTTGTGGACAAGAGGCAGGATTTTTAACTACTATTGACTCTATTGGATCTCCAATGTAAAGGGTCAGTTTTTATTTTTATTTTTCCCTCTAATGTGTGTGTTTGCAAACATGCAAATGAAATGTTTTATACTGCACAATGAGGTGAGTTAAACCTATTTTTCTAATAAAGTTATTGACTCCCAGATGGCTTCCGTCTTTGCTTGTGTCATTCCTGATTAAATGCATTTTATATCCTTTTACAGATCTATAACCTAATTTCAGGACATTATTGTTGCATAATTTTGGGTTAAATGGACTTAAACAATAAAAAGCTGTCAATCAAACTTGGATGTAGCTGATTGGTTAATTTAAATCAAATATTTGCTGGTTTGGAGTGAATAAATGGATCATAACAGACGCTATGAATGGACCAAAACAAATGGAGCACTACTCCGGAAGTGGCGTTGTTTGGATTAGAGGTTGCCAGATCCAGGTCACAAGACCCACATGGTAATGTTGCCCTTCCCAAGACTGAGTGATTATATATAAGCTATAGATGAAGTTTGGAATTATTGCATCAGGCAGTATTTAAGTCAAATATAGTCACCTTTTTATTCAATAAGTTACATGTGAATTGTTTTCTCCTAAAAAGCCTCCAGCCTCATAATTTTATACTATAATAAGGGCTGGGCGACCGGAGCAAATGTTCATATATCAATAATTTTTTCCTTTAATCAAGATATACGATATATATCTTCATATACATTTTTTGGTCAAGTAAACCGACTCGGCTTTGAGTGCAAAATGCACTTTTTAAGGGTCAGAAACACATGAGCGTTAACATATTGGACTGAAGATTAAAGTATGTGTATTAAAATAATAAATTATTTTTATTATTGATATATTCATAATAAAACGTACTTTTCAATTACTATAAAGATACAGTTGTGTAAAATGCTAAAAAAATTGTATTTTTTAACTCAAATCAAGCTACCTTGATATAAACGATATTCTCTTTTTCAATATCTTGTCTAACAAAGTCAATATATTTGAAATCTCGATGTATTGCCCAGCTCTAACTATAATTATGATAATTTGATGTGGGTGGAAGCGTTACTACACAACTGTCATGTGTAGAGAAACCAGGTGGTGATCCTTGGCATAAGGATGATTTCCAAATGTAAATGTAAAACTTTTCTCTGCTACACACCAATAATATATTTTTGATAATTATAATATTTTAGTGCAATAGAACAAGGAGTTAAGTGTTTTTTCTCTTTTCTCATTGTTTATATTGGTATTATTTCCAATAATAAACATTTTTAAGTGTTAAATTACAAAAACTGTTGAATACACTAACCTTTAAAGGGTATTTATAATATATGTATATGAAATGATTGTTAAAATAAATTTTAACTGGATAATGATCCCGTTAAAGTGCTTTTATAAACGGTGCCGGTGGATCAGCGTTGCGTTTAAAACGGGCGTAATTCCGTGTTTCCGCCGGACCTGGCAACCCGCCGTCAGCTTAGGCTCGGTCCCTCTGCGGGAAGAAGAAGAAGCTCGGAGTTTGAAAAGTGGTTTAAAAAATGGAGTAAAACTTAAAAAGTGGAGGAAAAGATGTCGCTGCGAGGAGGATGAGTGTTTTCTGAGCCGTGACTCGTCGCGTGAGGAAGAAGTTTCCCGGTGTTTCGCTGTAAGTTCCGCGGAGACAAGCTAGCTGTCGCGGCTAAACTGCGACACGAAGCAGAACCGGTTCCTCTGACCGGATCAGCGCGCGGGACGGGGACCGGGAGCCCCGCGCGCGCGTGCCGGTGCTGACCCGGTGTGTGTGTGGTGTTTCAGGCCGACGGGATGGCGGGCTTAGTGGAGGAGCTGCGGCGGGGGCTGAAGGTGGACTTCCTGCGGGAAGCGGGGCGCCAGTACCCGCTGTCCTGCTGCCTGCTGGCGGCGCTGCTCGCGCTCACCGTGTTGCTCAACAGGTGAGGCGCGCGCGCTGTCCGGGGGCGCGCGACCCGGTAATGTTTGAGCTCAGGGAACAGATAATGTTGTTAAATGTAAAAACCCAGCATTTCCCGAGGCTTGGAACCGGTCCTGTTCGTTAACTTTCTAAGCTTTTAGCACTGGTGCTACTAAGGTCCGATGTTTTTTTTTTAGCACAAAAACAAAAAGTTTCCCTAAAATCTTTATAACACCAAAATTTTAGTGCATATCTAAAATTAAAGTACTTAAAGGAATACTTCACCCTCAGAACGATGTGCCTTTATTTTCTACTCACCCTCAGACAATCTGAGGTAGGAACCATGAAGGAAACAAAGGATGTACCTCAAAATGTAAAATGAAAAGAAAAATCATTTATTGTTTAATTGGAAGTCACATTAAATTTTTATGAATCAAGTTTTTCCTGATTTGTTTGGCTAAAAAAAAAGAGAGAAATGTTATAGAACTTTACTAAAGCTGATATAAGAAGCAACAACGTTCAGCCTAAATAAATAAGAAGCTAAATAACATTTAACTGGATCATCTGTGGTCTTATTTTATTTTTGTGAAGCACTTAGTGTTACACTTTCTGTATGAAAAGTGCTTTATAAATAAAGTTTATTATTATTATTATAAAGACATTATATAACAGAAAACTTTGCAAAAACCGGTTTAAACTGGATCTGTAGAACCGGGGCCAGAAAAGGCCGATTAGAGCGGTTCTGATCATAGACATAATAAAGAGTAGACGCAGCATTGGTCCGTGACGTGCGAGAATTTGGGCCTCCATCTTGGACCGGTCAGAGCATCGCCCTGTAGTTGAGCAGCAGCAGGAAGATAATGAGCATGGAGAATTATTTAAAGAATAATATATAATAAGAATATATAAAGAAATAAAACTAATCTTAATGGATTTTTCACAGGTGGTAGGCCTACTGATGGTCTTTTTCACATTTAATTCACCAATATGTGAGTTGATCATTTGCAAACAAGCTTATCTACTTAAGATATGTATCATAGTAGTAGTAGCTTATTGAAGAAAGGCAGAAATAATTTTTAAGAAAGAAAAAAAGCTCGAGCTTCTTTATATAAAATGTTTGTTTGTTGTTTACTTTGTAGACTGTGTCAAATCTCACATTCTTCTTTGAAAGGTTTTCCAAAGACAAGGATGTGAGGAAAAAGGAAGAATTTCAACCATGGCAAGCTGGTAGTTACTTTTTTTCAATGCTCTGTTAAGTACATACATACATACATACATACAATATGAATGAAAATTAATGAAATCAATACAGTATTTTTCATTTCATTCATTGAATTTCATATATATACATATATATATATACAAAAATATCTCCTTCTTGTGTTACACAGTCGCTACACACACACACACATATATATATTATATATATGAAATTCAATGAATGAAATGAAAAATACTATATTGATTTCTGTTAATATTGAGAGATTAACATAAATCATATATATATATATATATATGTGTGTGTCTTTTCAACTTCTTAAAATATTCTTCTGCAACTATCTGCTTCTGTCTAATATGGGTGTGTGTGTGTGTGTATAGATAGATAGATAGATAGATAGATAGATAGATAGACAGACAGACAGACAGACAGACTATCAAATTATGGTAATATTACAATTTCTCCAAGAGGGAGAAATATCACCTGTACTTTGATCAAATCAGCCTCCATCATGAAAGTCATTTTTCTGACAAAATAAAGAATAAAAATGCTTTTGTAAAGTTTGAAGCTATTTCTTGATCGATCTTTCATTATTTATTATAATGAGATTTGTGTTTTATACTCCACTGAGGACTGTCTATAACTGCATTACAGACATATATATATATATATATATATTATATATATGTTTATAATTTGTATGTGTGCATATGTGTATGACGTGTTAACAGTGTTTGCAAAATGCAATTTAAAGCAGGATTCTGTTATAGAACATTTTATCACTGATAATCCCACAATTAATAATATGCTATGAGCTGAACTATTTTTAATGTATCGTTGTTGCATGTTATCATCACGTTTTCAGAAAAAAAGTGTCAATCATTTCAGAATTCCAGTTACGATGGATAAAAAGCCTTTTTAGTTCACTGCGCCTGCCAGTCAACGTGGAGCGGCTAACCGGACCAATATGGCGGCCCCACGGCTCGTCTGCTTCAGTAGGCGATAGCGGTCGATGCGGCGTCTATCCTTTTATTATGTCTATGGTACGTCTCACTTTGGGATTTTTCATCCATAGAAAAGATGTTGATTACTTTAGAATTAAACCACTCCACTGTCGTAGCAGAGACGTTTAACTGAAGCTAAACTCAGTTTTCTGGTTTAAAACACTATGGCAGAGGAAATAAGAATTCCCTTTTGACTCCAACTGTTTAGGTGCACTTGCTGGTGCCAGAAACCGGACCCAGTGGTGGTTGTATTCAGTCTGAATGTCAGGAACCAAGGAAAGGAAAGGTGGACATCAGGAGTAATTTTAGTTTTTATTAAAGTTTGAGTAAAAAGAATTCCCTATTGGTATTCAGTTATTATTCATAACAGCCACTGAGCAAACTTGTTCCTTTTAATATGCAATGTTTATTGTCATGAGAATCATAACATGCCAAGCAGTTCACCCCCCCATGCATCCCCCACCCTTCACCCCCCCCCATGCATAATGTCACAAAAAAGAAAAAAAAACTACAACTTACCGACTAATTCTGTACTATCCAAAAAAGAAACTTTGATGCCAGTCCCCCATCAAGAATTGCTTGTTTCAATGTCCAGTTACACAGGAAACCACTTCTTACTCAATGGATACAGTGACCCTAGGTTTATAACTGTTTTTAGCAAACCTACTGTGTTCCTGTTGCTGAATAAATTGTACAGATCTATTGAGGCTGCTAAGAGGTGGCTGTACAAGTTAGATCAGACTTTGCCTTTTTGGATTGGCCATGTCAAATGATGCTGGAAGTCATGTCATCTTAAATTTTACTGGCAGAGCCACACCTTGATTGCTTTTAAACATCAGAAGGAGACATGTTGACATGTTGAGACAATTCTTTGATTGAGGAAAAGAAGAAAATACATAACTCTCGAGAGGAGATATGTTCTTACTCTTTAGCTGCTGTCCTCTGTTGCACCCAGTGTGCGCAGAGTCCCCTAGCACAACCTGAAGAAACCTGCATAAGTTAAAAAAACCCCTCTTTTTACACTTGTTACAATGCTAATGTCTATGTGCGTGCAGTGTGTGCATTTAATGTAAGTGTGTATTTTTGCAAGGCCGCAGGGTCGCTGTCCATCTTCTGTGGCTGTCAACCTGGTCCAGCGTCAGCAAGAGATTAACAACCCCCCCCTCCCTAAAAACCCTAAATCCTTTAACAATGACCCTCTTTGAACTCTAGTATCGAAGGCTAATGTGTTATATATCAGTCCATCTTGTCTCAGCTAAGAGCCTGTGGATCCTCACACAAGTCTGGTGCGCTATTAATTATCCACTGCTCTCAGCTGAAGTCAGTAACACTAATGAATGAGACCTTAAACATATGAACCATTGAATGTATTGATTACTATGTTTTACTAGTTTTATACGATTAAACTACACACTAAACATATGTAATAATGAAGATATTGATAAAACTAAACTGAAAATGACTAAGTTAAAAATTGTTGTATATATTTGTATTTTTTCTCAGAGAGGTAAAACATGACTCTCTGAGGAAGAGTCGTGTTAAATATATATTAATTTAATTCTACAAGCCTTGATCATCATTAAAATAAACACAGATAAAGAAATGTAAACTCGAGCATAATTGAGCCAGAAGGCAAAAAGTTACATGTAGAAGTATATAAAGAACAAGTCCACAGTGGTTAAAAAGAACTGTTAAAAAGAAAAAAAAAACAAGACTTAGGAGTAAGTATTAAATAAGTACCATGAAAATAACATTAAGTATAGAGGTACATAGGTGCAGTGTACTCACAATGTAAGGTACATGAAATATGACTTCAGTGTGTTGAGTATTTACAAAATTGCATGTAGAAGTATACAAATACACAGGTGCTGAGCAGTACTTATTATGTAAAGGACTGAGTTTTTAAATAATATTTAAGTTACTTGTTAAGAAAACAGATACACTGGTGGAGTGTAGCAGTCACCGTCTGAAATACACACATTTAGCGTAAAGAGCGTGAAAGTCACATGGAGTAGTATACAGATACACTGGTCGTGAGTTGTACTCACTATACAAAGTGCAGTGAAAGTACAGAGTATTATGTACAATAAACATTACTTGCAGAAGTTTCAAGATCCACAGGCCTATTGTTGTACTGTGTAAGGCACTCACAATTGGAGAACCAAGTATTAACAACAATGATATGGATGTAAAAGTATACAGATATGCGGGTTGTGAGTAGTAGTCACGGTGCAAGGTACACGCAATAAGACTACAGTATGATGAGTACAATGAAATTTCCATGTAGAAGTATATAGATATACAGATACAAAGTATTAATCATGCAAAAAAGGGTACAAGAAATAGAAGTACTGAATTTTAAACAAATACTAAGAAAGTTACACGTACAAGTCCTGAGTTGTACTCGGTGTAAAAAAAGGTACACTGATGATGACTACAGATTACGTACTATGAAAGTTACATAAAGACTACAGATACTATGTAAAGTACATGCAGTAGGAGTACAGAGTGTGAATGTGAGTAACTTCTAGTAGCAGACTGATACGCACGACATGTGTAGTACCTACTGAATCCTAATAATGCATGGCCAAGTTTAAATAAAAACTATGAAAGCAGATACACAGGTCCTGTGTAGTACTCACTACATACATGCATTAGAAGAACTGAGCTTAAAAGTAGTATTACTAAAGTTGCATGTATTACTATTATAATGAAAGGAGTCCCGAGTAGGGCCTAATATACTATGCAAGGAACACAATAGGAGGACTTAGTTTTAAGTACTATGAATAAAATGTAGAAGTATATGAATACACAGGATCTGTATTACACACTATGCAAGCTATATGCAGTCAAAGTACATAGTACTAAATACTATGAATGTTAAATGTATAGTGTCTAAGTATCATAGTACCGGTCTAGTGTATTACCAAATACGGTACACACAATAGGAATACAGGTTTAGTACAAAGAAAGTTACATATATATTAGTAGTATATATTAGAATTAACTGTCATTTCCTATTAAACTTACATTCAGTAGCATGCCAATACAAGTGTACGCGTGTGCCGCGGTCACCAATGCATCCAGCGTCACGCTGCGGCACACGCTCTGCATGCATCGTGCAGGCATGCGCATCTAGGAAGTAAACATGCTAACGGTTTGAGCTCTAAAAAATTACTAAATGATGCCGTTGCGAGTAAATTATGGACGCTACATGGGTTATACAGATACACAGGTACAGTATAATACTATGTAGTGTGCATGCATTGAGAGTTCGGAATTTAAAACAAGTACTAAGAAGGTTTCAAGTAGAAGTATCCAGACCCAAGTCCTGAGTAGCACTCACCGTAAAAAGGTACAAACATGAGTACGGATAAAGTACTATGAAAGTTAAAGTCTACAGATACGACGGTGCAGTGTAGTACTCACCATGTAATGTACCTGCATTAAAGAGTGTAGGGTACAATGAAAGTTACATGTAAAAGTATACAGAAACACAGGTCCTAAGTAGCAGTCAATATGCAAGGTATATACAGCAGAAATATTACATATTATGAAAATTACATGCAGAAGTATGCAGATACAAAGGTTTAGTGTTGTTAACAAGGCAAGGTACATGTACTGTTTTAGAAGTACTGATTTGCAAATAAATCGTATTAAAGTTAAATGTGCAAAATACAGCTATACAGGTCCAGTATAATAGTATGTAGGGTGCATGTATTAGGAGTACTGAGTTTTCAATAAAGTACTATGAAAGATAGGCTACTGGAAGAAATATCCAGATACACAAGTTCATACACAAGTACGGTGCAGGTACAATGTAGCATTCCCGATCTAAAGTACACGCATTAGGAGTATGAGGTGTTGAGTAATGTGAAAGTATACAGGTAGTAGGTACTACACAAGCCCTCCTAATGTGTGCACCCAAGTCTTTCAAAGAAAAAAAGAAAATGTTAAGGCAAGGCAAGTTTATTTGTACAGCACATTTGCAGGTACAAGACAATTCAAAGTGCTTTACATAAAACATTAAAAGCATAAAAGAAGAATTACAGTAAAATCATTTAAA
>JBAMHT010000023.1:21468215-21480846 GCA_037177075.1 Craterocephalus fluviatilis | reverse complement strand
TCCCAGCCTGGGCCACCCGGGCCGCGCCCGGGCCCGGCTTGTTTGCATTCACATGGACAAAATCTGTGGTCAAACGTGCTCGGACCCGGGCCCGAGCACGCCGTGTGAAAAGGCCCTAAAGTTCTGCAGGAGGTGGAAGCTGGTCTGACCGGCGTTTAAAGAGGTGAAAACGAGGCGTAAATGCTTCATCCTGAAGGAAGCGGCCGCTTTATTCCACCTTTAATTCAGAATAAATTATTCCTCCATCATGAAAACCTTCATTCTGCTTTAAGTTTAGCATTAAGAAAATCCGGTTTCAATCTAAGAAAGTTGAGGATATTTATTCCAAATCAAACACATGAGTAAGCGTCGGCTTGTCTGTCGGGATGTTTTCCGTTTTGCGATGATCTTCCCGGTTTCCCTGCAGCTGCAGACCGTTCTGTTCGGGAACAACGCCGGCCTTCCCGCGGGTCCCGACCACAAACACAACCCCAACTACTTCCTGGAGATGGTGCCGGTGGACGGCCTGTACGACTCCATGATGTTTGTGGGTGAGCGACGCCGGCGGCGGGGATTAGCGGGGCGCTAACGGAGCGCTAACGGAGCCGGCGTGTCCTCGCAGGTCGGGTGGTGTTCCGCGTGTCGGACTGGATGCATCACTTCCTGGCCGCCGGCAGGATCCTGTTCAAGAACTCGTTGGAGGCGTACATGGAGCAGCACATGCAGGCCAAGCTGGACCAGATCCTCCAGGAGCACCGCATGGTGTCCCTCATCACGCAGCTCAGAGGTCAGGACGCCGAAACGGACCTCATGAAGCCTTTTCTCCAGATTTTAGCTCCGGTTCGTTCAGGCAGGGCCGCCAGCTCACCTTCTTCTTCTTTGGTTCAGATGCAGTTTTCTGCGAGAGCTCGGAGGAACGAACGGCGGAGGACAAGCAGGTCCGAGCCAAGCGGACGTTTGAGGAGATGATGCGCTACCTTCCAGGTCAGTCCAGACTTTTTTAGCATTAATGTTGGAAAACGGGAAGAAACGCAGCGTCGGAGCTCGTCTCGGTCCGTGACGAGCTGCTGCAGATCCTGCTGCTCCTCCACCATCATCAGCGTCTCAGGATGCCGTCCAGTAAGGCCGGGAAAGTAGAAAAAGCGAATATTTGGAAGTTTCTTGTCACACTTTTAAAATTTGCAGACTTCGTGGGGAAGTGCATCGGGGAAGACAACAAATACGAAGGCGTGAAGCTCTTCTTCGAATGTCTGCAGCAGCCGCTCCTCAACAAGCAGGTAAACAAGCGTCGCAGTTATTCCGTTAAATCGGAGCTCGTCTCCTGAAGCCGCTGCACTTTCACGCTTTTCACTAGGCAATCAGAAAATACTAAAATAAAACAAAGTTTAAGATGGAAAGTGATGTTTTCATTGAGCAGTTCGGCTTCCTGGGAGTCGGCTGGGAATTTAAATCATCTGGTTCCTCCGTCTGATCCCGTCTGTCCTCCACAGATGACCTACGTCCTGCTGGACGTCGCCATGCTGGAGCTGTTCCCTGAACTGAGCAAGGTAACGCCGGGGGGGCAGGGGGGGGCTTTAAACGTGATCATTAAACCTTTAAATGAGGCGAATCTGAGGCTGAGGTTTAGTGATCAACATGTAAGAAAAACAACTCGGAGGATTGGATTCTGTGTCGATGTGAACCTGGTCCCAGTCGCGCGTCCGTAACGGGAAACTCCAGAGCGAATTTTTACTGGTTTTAGTGGTTAAAACTGTTATTTTTGCTCGTCTTTCAGATTTTAACGTTTGTCACTTCCACAGTTTTCTGTCCGACTCTTAAATCTTGTAAAGTTTGAACTGATTCAGAGTCAAACTAATGTGAATCCTGTTTATTTTTTTACTCTTAAGTTTGCCTCAAAGATATTTTTAGCCAATTAGATTAATATTTCAGTGTATTTTCTCAACTTTCTCTTATTTCCACAGTTTATTTCATATATTGTGTTTTTATATGCAGGACGGAGAAAAAACTCGGGCGGTAAAAGTTAAAGTGTTAACGTCCTTTTAACGCTCACACTGTTGGTGTGATTTCTGGGATAAATGTGGAAAGAAACGACTCAGAATGGATCTTTTTAACAGACGTTTATCTTAAAGTCAGCAGGACGTTTTTCTGGATCCGACCGAAGTTTTTACCAACGAAGTTCCTCAGATGATGCAGGAGGAGGCGACTCAGACCGAGATCGAAGGAAAGAAAATGAAACTTGAACTTGCGCTGACTGACAGAATGCTCTGCAGCACTGCGATGCATTCGTGTAGCTCGGAAATCACAACTCTCACCGTCAACTTCACAATAAGAGAACTGCAACATTAAAAATAAACAAATCAGGATTAATTTTGTGTGTAAATTTTGTGATGCTTCCTCATAGCTTTCATTATTTCACAGCAAGTGGCCTGGTCTGCTAGCAGATATAAAAATCTAAAGATTTTCTAAATTCTGCGGTAATTTTCCATCAGTCACGGTTTCCTGATGAACTGGTAACATGAAAAATAACTGGGGTTTCCTTTTCTTCCTCACCAGAATATAAAGTCGGAACATCTGGACTATTTATTATTCTGAGTTTCTATGTAATTCTGACATTTGGACTGAAGGAAACTCGTGTGAAACTCGTTTATAGCGTTAGAAGATTCAGGCTTCAGGGGATCAGAACTTCAGAGATGTTAGAAATCCTCCCGGACAGACGTCCATCTTCTCTCCAGTTCGTAAACAAAGACGGCAGATTTAATTACCAGACTTTGTCGCATCGGCTCGTTTCCGTTACGTCGGAAGTAAACGTGGAAAAACATTAAACTTTGTAAAACAAAGTTTTCCAGAACATGTTAAACTTAGCGATCGGACAGAACAACAAAATAAAAGCTCACAGACGTTTCTCTCCTCAGGGAACAAAGGAAACCTTCATCGTGTGACGATCCCGGACTCAGAGCTTCGCTACATTCCACTTCCTGTCGCTGCACTAATAAAACATATTTTTTTACCTTCCTGCAGTCCGACGTGTTTGTTTCTCCCAGTTTTTACTCCAGGCCCCGTTATTTTTATATTCAACAATTCTGTAATGTACAAAAAACCTTTAGAATTTAAACTATACCCATAATTTACATCTTTCTAGAAAAAAAATCTATTTCTTTACTTTGAATTTAACTTATTTACTTTTTTGTAACTTTAAATGAAGCCTGTAATTTTCTCCCTGTGGGTTGTTTGATGAAGGCCTTTATAACTTTAAGTTATCTAAAATAAAATTTTAACAGTTATGAAGAACTAGGAGTGACTGAAAAAGAAACACAGCGTTTTCATCACAACTGTAAAATAAAAATGTAAATTACAAACAGTAAGTCATGGATATTTTTATGTCATACATGAGTGTTAAATATTAAAATACTGAAAACGGTGTTTCTTCTTATTCATTATTAGTAATATCCCTTCTGACCAAACTAGAAAAGCCCTGTAAATAATATCAAGGTAACTTATGGTGAACAGTGCAATTTGTTTTAAAAAAGTCTTTTGTAATTGCACATTTAAAATGGAATCATTAAAAGGTTTTTAGGCGCCACGTTTCTGAGCCGGATGTTGCTGCTTGGCTCTGAGCGTGTGCAGCAGGCGGGGACCGTGGGGAAAACCGCTGCGTCCTCTGAGGACGTTACGGGTTTATGAAAAGGACACATTTTATGAGTCTTTGTGGAAAGTTGGATCAGTTTAAATTCTGGCTGTTTGTGGATCTGGATCATTTAGTTTACTTAAACAGACTGTGACAAAGTCATTTAACTCCCTACGAAACAAATTTCAACATGTTTGGATGATACTGGAATATTTTCTCACTTGTGGGAGATGCAGCAGCATAATGAAAGAAACAGAAGGGAAATTTAATACTTTGGATTCTCTACAGAACAGAAACTGGTCCAAACATGTATGACAGGAAAACAAGTTTGTAGCGCTCCTGTTTCTGCACGTTAAAGCCATCAAATCCCAGTTAGGCTGCCAGCGGCTCTGAATGAAAGCATGGAGAACGTTGACGTGTTGTCTTCTGTGCATTTGGCAGCCGGTCAGAGGGAATCCTGCCGCCAGATGGGTGAACCCATGGAGGGGTTCTCCATCATTTACAGGCAGAAAGCGTAGTGTGGGACACCCCTCACACAGAGGACGCCTTGTTCCCGACACAGGGAGCGCCTCGGGAACGCCAAGCATGCACAATGTCCGGCCGGGTGTGAGGAGAGAGCATCGGGATCATTGCACAGAAATAAAAGACTGAACTCAGGCTCAGATGTTAATGAGAACCAGGACGTTACGAAAAGTTCACTGGAAATTTCATAAACCAGCTGATGTCACCCAGAACTCATCAGGTTCCAGCCCAGAGTGTCGAAGAACAAACTTATAAATCAGAAAACAAAAAGTCTAAACGAGCATCTGATCATTAATCTGTTGTTTTAAAAGAAAGAAAATAAATTTCTAAGCGGATCCAGGGATCTGAGTCAGAGAGAAACATGACTCCTCAGACTCACTGAATCTCAAACTTAAAGGGACATAAGGCCAGATTAGTGAGAAACTCCACATGCATTTCCAGTTTATTCAATGCAAATGGGGCGTGAAAGATTAAAAAAGCAAAGTAACAGGCCATCCATGTATCTTTGTGTTGCCTTTAACAGGCTGTGCTACATAATGCACTGCCTTGGACTCAGATTGAAACACTGAAGGGAAACTTCTGGATGCTTCTGCAGCAGCAAACCGCCTGCATCCACTCTGAGCCCACAGAAAAGTGGCTCCACGAAGAAAAAGAAACTATCAGCGGCAACTCCTAAGTCTAAAAAAAAAAAAAAAAAGACTGCTTCGCTGGTGGCTGCAGTTACACACAGCGCCTGCTGAGGCAGCACTGAGTCAGATTTTGTAAAGTCCCTTTAATCCTTCTGAAACGACGTCAACACCCAACATCCCCATGGTGCGGAAAACTAGGTGGAAATCTCTGGTCCAGTTCTGGTTTCACTCCAGTCCTACTTGAAATACTGGGACCACTTTGTGTTAATTGGTAAGTTCGGATAGACTCAGAGATAATTTGGAGTCCCCCAAGGCTCCATGCTGGGCCCCTTACTGTTTCATGCTCCCACTGGCTCAGATCCTGGAAACAAACCAACCATCGGATCATAATTATGCCGACGACACTCTGCTCTATATCCCTGTCTCACCAGGAGACCCTCGTTCAAATCAATACTTGGATGTTTCCGATTTTTATTTCGATAAATAATGTATTTGGAAGCATATTTGGTATTTCAAAGATTAGTGTCGAGTTCTGGTAAAACAGGTCTAAAAAGTCACTTTTTTCTGCAGCTTTTAGATGAAGGGGTGATTTCATACAAATTGGCTTTTCTATGTGCTTGGATTTGTATTTAGGGTTGTTTAAACTCAAAAGAGCAAAAACCATAAAAAAACAACACTAATTTTAGAATAATTTAGATTCTAACCTTTAAATGAAGCTTTTTTTAATTATCAGACTGTACTTCTCTACTTCTTATATTTCTGGAATATACAAGTTTCCCATCAATGTCTATATCTTATTTAACCAAATGTTCTCTTATATGTTTCTTCTGACTGCGTGCGGCATATTGGGTTGCCTTATGTTTTGCTTTATTTGGGAAATTAAAGTGCTGAAACAGAAGAGCATCAGAAATCTGCCCGTACTGACCTGAATTTATACGAGGAGCCTTGAGAGCCACTGTGGAGCAAAAAGACGAGAAACTACACCGTAAAACAAGGTTATCATTTAATGTAATGGGTTTTATAGTAGTCATTATTATTGTGGTTAATTATAAATAACCTAAATAATCACCTGTAGAAAAGTCCTAATGATTTCTGGAGTGTTTCTCTACAAACTTGCTAGTGAAATGTTAAACTTCCCTTTGCTTCAGACTTGTTCCACAGAAACCATCCGGACACATCCTGGAAACTATGAAATTAAAGATATAAAAGGAATCCTGGAAGCTTAGATCTCTGACATCTAATAATTCATGAAGTCCACAAACTGTTTATAAAAGAATCTGAAAAGTCTTTGTGTGTGAGTTACATCCAAAACAGGCTCCAGAGCAGTCCCAGTAAAACCAGTTTGGCCGTTTGCCCTTTAAGTCCACAGGCTGCGTTATAGAACTTGATCCGTCCTTCAACCCAAGGATAAACTTTCTGTCTCTGCGAGATGTAGTTCGACACGACCGAGATGTCCAGATCCCCTACGAAGCAAACACAAGCCGATTAAACAAGAAGTAAATCGGACGATGCCTTCACTGACTCTCCGCTTCGGGAAGTCTCACCGCTGTTGTGTTTGAGCGTCTCGTTTGTAAACATGGAGAATCCGTCTCCACCGGTCACCAGGTAGGACGGCAGCACCACCTTGTAGACGCTCTCGTCCTGGACGGCCTCGTACCGAGGCACGCGGCATTTTGTGCAGAGCGTGCCGAGACTCCTCACGCGACGGCCCGGAGGTTTGGACAGGTCGTACTCCACCTGAAATCCTGATGGAGAACACAGAAGCAGTCAGGGAAAGTTTATCCTGAGCAGGGAGCTAACGGGAAAGCTAGCTACCAATCTGTTAACGTTCCTTCTCTTGGATAAAACGTAAAGTTGCCTTAAAATCTGTAGAGGATAGAAAGAGGAAGATAATCCGGATGTCCGCCATCTTCACCGTAACAGTTACCAGCTATGATCAGCTGCTGTCGTTTTTTCATCTTTTAAAGCGGAATGAAGCGTTTATGTGGTCTTTTTTTCATCTCTTTAAATCAGAATGAAGCGTTTACGCGGTCGTTTTTTCATCTTTTAAAGCGGAATGAAGCATTTACGCGGTCGTTTTTTCATCTTTTAAAGCGGAATGAAGCATTTACGTGGTCGTTTTTTCATCTTTTAAAGCGGAATGAAGCATTTACGTGGTCTTTTTTTATCTCTTTAAAGCGGAATGAAGCATTTACGTGGTCTTTTTTTATCTCTTTAAAGCGGAATGAAAAGTTTACGTCGTTTTTCATCTTCTTAAAGCGGAATGAAGCGTTTACGTCGTCAAGTAGGACTGGTTTCACTCCAGTCCTACTTGAAAAACTGGGACCACTTTGTGTCAATTGGTAAGTTCGGATAGACTTGGAGATGATGTGGAGTCCCCCAAGGCTCCATGCTGGGCCCCTTACTGTTTCATGCTCCCACTGGCTCAGATACTGAAAACAAACCAACCATCGGATCATAATTATGCCGACGACACTCTGCTCTATATCCCTGTCTCACCAGGAGACTCTCGGTCAAATCAATACTTGGATGTTTCTGATTTTTATTTCGATAAATAATGTATTTGGAAGCATATTTGATATTTCAAAGATTAGTATCGAGTTCTGGTAAAACAGGTCTAAAAAGTCACTTTTTTCCGCAGCTTTTAGATGGGGACAGTTAACTGAAGGGGTGATTTCAAACAACTAAAGCTTTTCTATGTGCTTGGATTTGTATTTTGGGTTGTTTTAACCATAATTAACAACACCGGCATTTTTTAGAATAATTTGGATTCTAACCTTTAAATGAAGCTTTTTTTTTTTACAAATCAGACTGTACTTCCTTACTTCATCTATTTCTGGAATATGCAAGTTTCCCATCAACGTCTACATCTTGTGCAACTGTGTGTTCTCTTGTATGTTTCTTCTGAAGCGTTTACGCCGTTTTTCATCTCTTTAAAGCGGAACTTAACTTTAATTAAAAAAGGAATTAAAACTGTAAAAGTGGCTGATTAGGGGAGAGGAGATATTTCTGATCCATTTCAAAGCATAAAAGGGATTATTTTTCTGGTGAAAACTCTTCTGATGATGTCCCCTACCTCGCATACAAGCCAGATTTCTAAATCTGGCTTTTTACCCAGAAAGGGGGATTATATTCGCCATATTTAATGGAAATAAATTTTGTTCCTAAATGCTTTTAGTGTTGACTTCAGAGGAAAGGAAGTCTGATTCCAGGCCGATCCATCCTCAGGGCACCACGCGTCAGACCAACATCTGTAAATACCCGCTACTTGCAGGAACTCCCCGCTCCTCTGGCCGTATCGCTTCACCGAGTGCTCGAAGGCTTTCTTCAGCGTGGAGCCTTTCACCTCCACCAGGTCGAAGGTTCCTCCGAAGGGTAAGACGGAGATCAGGTCCTCCATCGTGATGGAACCTGCAGACAACAGCGACATCCGTAAGATGTTTTCTGCCAGCGAGGCGAGCGTCTCCTCAGTGTTTATCCGCCGTCACCGTTTCGGGTTCGCTCGTCGATGGGCGCCCGGACGCCTCCTCCGTTCATGATGCAGGCGGCCACGTGGTTCCACTGCGTGTCGTCCGAAAACCTCACGTTGTTGTCAACCTGGAGCATGGAGACAGGAAACAGACCGGGTTGGGAAGAAATGTTTGCTGAGTCAAACAGGACATTTCCACTTCGCGGTTTGCTGATCAGACTAACGTTTTATTTATTTCAGACTCAAACACAGATTCTTTAACACAGTTTTCATAGTTTGTTTCATAGATGTGTTTTTCAGCACATCCAGGAAGTAACCAGCCCCCGTATCCGTCCGTAGTTATATCATATATATATATTTCAGCTCACGTGTGAAAATGGGATTTTTTTAGTTTTATTTCTGTGGACGGCCTCAAAGCTGGAGATGTGAGATTATCTGCTGCAGGTCATGTGATCCAGGAGAGAGACTGAACCCGGCTCGGTGGATCGCGGGTTTCTGCAGCGATCGCCGAATCATTTTGATACAATCTCTGTTGTGTGTCTGATTTGTGCTCCAGAGTTGGATTTTCTGAATTTCCTGTCATAAATACAACAAGAACACAGCTTAAAGTCAAGTTGAAGTTGAGGTGGACTCATGAGCTCCGACTGGCCTAATTAAATCCTGCAAACATTCCCGACTTCCAGCCACCGAGTCGCATCAAACGCATCGTTAGCGGCCATCTTTAATTGGTAAAATTAAAGCCAGCAACTCTTCCCCGACTTTCTGCATCAAAATTCTGACTTCTAGGGGCATTCTTGTTTTATTTTGGAAAATCAGCTACAAATTGAAAGTAAAAGTTTTCCAAACTTAGCTGCCAATCTGTGCTGGCAAAAGTTTAATAGAATGATGAGAAAGTTTTGCAATAAAAGTCCAAAAATCCTTAGAATTTATTTACCTTTGCTTTCTTAACAGCATTGTGATGTGTTTAACCTCTGAGGAAGGTTTCCAACAGATTTCCTCAGGTAACCGGTGCTCCGGTAAATCCTGCAGCGTGTTATTAGCGCCGTGCCTCTTATTCATCAGCCCTCCACAGCTGCAGACAGGCTGGAACAAGTTCTGCTCTTAAATATTAATGAGTTTCCTTGTAATTCTTCCAGGTGCAAGCAGACACAGGCGGCTTAGTGCCACCGTTTCATCTGCAGCTTCTGTGGAAGCAGGATTAAGCTTCAGCATGGAAACAAAGCATGAATATGCAGACGACTCTCTGCTCTACGCCAACGTTACTGAGACCTTCCAGAAGCTCCAGGAGCCTGATCCACACCTGGAGAATCCTGGAAAACCTGGAGCCTGATCCACACCTGGAGAATCCTGGAAAACCTGGAGCCTGATCCAGACCTGAAGAATCCTGGAAAACCTGGAGCCTGATCCACACCTGGAGAATCCGGTTTCCGGCCACATGGAGCTTTGTGTGAGGAGGAAGATGTGTCGGACGAGCAGTAGAGGAAAGAATGAGGATTGTTTCTGTCAGCTCTGAACTGCCATCAATGAACGACAGGTATCAGTTGAGAGACTTTTCGGTTTTGCAAAGGGGGAAATCCGCTCTGGAGCCCAAACTGTCAGCACCGCCGTTCTCAGTCCGACTCCTGACCAGACTTCCTCTGTCGTGACGTTTTATCCGACCGCAGCGGAAATTCAAACGCAGCAAAGTTCAAAAGTGCAGCAAAAGGTCAAAGACACCACTTCAAGAAGAGAGAGCGTCGTCTACGCAGAGGTAGAAGTAGCATCATGTCGTGTGGAAACTTCCTGTGGTTTCTCTGGAAGTTCCCCTTTCATCTGGTTCCAGCATGCAGACGATGTTTAAAATGTCGCAGCACTTCTAACGCAGAGGTAAAGAGTTTAAATGAGAATTAATGATAAGATATGAATTTCTCCAACTGTTTTGATGAAAACCTGCGGCAGAGATTCCAGGAGCAGTGAAAGCGGCGGCTTACCATGGCGTCGCAGATGAGATTCCCCAGGTTGCACTCATGAAGGCGGCACGCCTCGCTTGAACCGTTCAGGAAGACCAGAGTCCTCCCCACCACCTTCGCCGAGTAGTTGGCTAGTTTTTGCTTCCACTCTTCCACATCAGCAAGAACATCTGGATCTTTGTAGGAAGAGAATTTATACAAATAAAAAACTGCATTTATTTTGTTTTCTGGCT
This sequence comes from Craterocephalus fluviatilis, assembly GCA_037177075.1. Classification (NCBI taxonomy): domain Eukaryota; kingdom Metazoa; phylum Chordata; class Actinopteri; order Atheriniformes; family Atherinidae; genus Craterocephalus; species Craterocephalus fluviatilis. Next base: position 21,470,440 of record JBAMHT010000023.1, on the reverse strand, counting down.
GAAAAATGACAAAAAACGTTGAAAATTTGATCCACGAACGCAGATTTCAGTCCATATTCTCCTCGGGATGTTGCTATAAGGATACAAATGATAGTCCTTAAAATGTTTGCAAAGCTGGAAATGTTGAATAAGTGACTCAACAGTTTCCATGTTATGGTTCTGGGCCGACGTGAGGCGGGTCCAACGTTTAATGGAAAAGTTTGTGCTCAGACACAAAGACAGGAAAATGGCCCGACTGATGAAACACACCAGCGATCCGACACACAGCATGGGGAAATGAGAAGAAAAAGGAGCTTTTACCCTGCAGGATGGTGCTGTTCAGCAGGACGGGGTTTCCCACCGCCCTCACTACGTTCCCTTCTGCATCAAAGGTCACCTTCAGGTTGCCCAGGTATTTCCCGAAGGCGTACGCCTGCACAACCGGGACCTGCCGACCGTCCTCCGACTGCACCATGAAGGGGTACTTGCCTGCCGGGACCTCGCTGGACGGAGGGGTTCCTGGGAAAAAGGGGGAATAATTAGATTAATTTAAACATCGGCTGTGCTTCTTCCTGCCGTCGCCTCTACAAACTCATATTTCCATGCAGCCCGAACCCTACATGCACGCGACGTTTGCCCTTTTTTACTTTTACCACTTTTGTCTTTTATATTTAAACTTGTTTTCATTGCAGCGGCTTGGAGTTGTGTTTTTGTGGCGATCTGCTGAGATGCAGCCTGGAAGTGACGTCATCATAGTCCTTACTCTAAGGTAATGGCTGTAAATAACGACGGATCGCCACAAAAACACAACTCCGAGCCGCATGGAGTCACAGAGGATCGGACCAGAGATTCAGAACAACTTATTGGTGAAATGAAGGAGTTCTGTGGCAGATTTTGCCTTATTTAAGGTTGTGTGAGCAGCCTGTTAATTCCGATTGTACTGGATGTACACTGATCCCGAGTGGATCTAAATATCTCCTAAAGAGATCCGGTTACACCAAAACTGTCTGCGTGAGGAAATGATCGTATTTCATGCTAGAAAATAGATCCAGGTTGCAAAAAACTGAACTTCTCCTTTAAGGTGCAGGTCGTGTCCAGGTTTCATGCATTGTGCATGAGGACAGAAAGGTTTTACCACAGGCAGTTTGTTCGGTTACAGCTGAAAGCTGCTTCTCAGTGGTTAGTCTGGACCCCCGGCCGGACTGTGGCCTGAGTCTGATCAGCAAAAACTGATTTCAGAACGTTTTACTACTATAATAATATGAATAAATGATCTGAGGTAGAAAAACTAGTGAAATAACTTTGCTTGAATCCTACTCCAGTAAAAGTAAAAGTGCTGATAAAAGCAATCAGCATTAAACGCTTAAATCTGCCACTGGAGCGATTATGTGTAATTTTAGTTTTATCTGATGGCGTTTAGTCGTTCTTGGTGTGAACCACCAGGCTGAGGCGTATTTAGAGCATTGAGAGGCTACGACTCTCCATAAAACCTGATTTCCATCTGGAGATTGAGAGAAACTAACTTTCCTCCCACCTCTGCTGTTATTCTGTTATTCTGAGATAAGCTGTGCTGGAAATCCCGCCTGTTTCCACGCTGTGGGAGGAATTCCTCATCCCCTCACCTCAGAGGCCAGCTGCTCTCCGACAGGACAGGAAACCATAAATCTTCTTCATAAGCAGACAGTTCAGGATTATCTACACTTTACACATGTTTAGGAGGAACATCGAGTCTTTTCCAGATTATCTGGAGTTTGTCACACAGGAGAGGACGTCCCAGTATGGAGACGGAACCAGTATGGCTCGTTGGGAAGGTCACTCCTTATATATGGCCACCAATCACACCTCATTTTGTTCTCAGGGCCGGGAGAACAAAAACTAAGTTCTGTCTTGTCGTTGAGGACGGAGAGGCTTCATGTTCGTAGTTTTTAGCCGGGTTAGCAGACGTTTAAAGGCTAAGCGAGCGAAAAATGACTGTTTAAGTTCGGACGATTTTCACGGTGAGCTGGACAGTCGCAGTTAAAGGAGAACTTCACTTTTTTTTAACCTGGGGTCTGTTGTGAGTGAGGAAAGGAGCGTTCATGATCGCTCCAGTATTTAGGGCAGCTAGCAGCCCTGCTAATGATAAGTATTGGGCAGTTGGCTCTGCATCTCAGTTCGCCCAAAAAACCTGCTCTTTTTCCCTCACTGAAGTGCTCTGATAGTCTCAACGAGTGTTCGACATGTACTAGAGAGGAGAAATGAACCAA